>ONZH01002216.1:0-13503 GCA_900303285.1 Rhinella marina | reverse complement strand
TGGAGCTTTAACCTGAGACCTTTTTTTCCTGGTCTCCAGGCTTTTGATCACTCTGACAAGCTGTCAAAGCCATCACTAATGCTTGTACTATCTCCCTCTCATTACTGCCGATCACAGAGCAGTTTACAACTACATATTGGGTGTTTTTGCAAACTTCAGAATCAGGTAAATAAATATTCAGGTTTGATTTGTGGTTTACCCTTGCTATCTTATGGGAAAAATGAATTAAAAATTGAAAATCTGCGAAAAAATATATATATTTTAAATTTCACCTTCCTTCTGTTTTAATTCTTGTGGGAAATCTAAAGGGTTAACAAACTTTGTAAAATCAGTTTGGATTACATTGGGGGCTGTAGTTTCTAAAATATGTTCATTTATGGGAGGTTTCTATTATTTAAGCCCCTCAAAGTCACTTTAGAACTGCGAAGGTCCTTTAAAATTAACTATTGGAAATTTTCATGAAAATCTTAAAAATTACATTTAAAATTTGAAGCCTTCTAACGTCCTAAAAAAATAAAATTACATTTCCAAAATTATACTAACATAAAGTGGACATATGGTGAATGTTCATTAATAACGATTTTATTAGATATTCCTATGCAACTTAAAACCAGAGAAATTCATATTTGAAAAATTGTGATTTTTTTTTTCAATAAAGTTACGTTAAAACCAAGCACATCATTGTTTTTCTTGTGAAATTCTCAATAAGTTTGATGTGTCACATGACCTTCTTCCCATTGAAAAAACTAAAGTTGGATCCAAAATGGTTGACTTCAAAATGGCCGCCATGGTCACCACCCATCTTGAAAAGTTTCCCCCCTCCCATATACTAATGTGCCACAAACAGGAAGTTAATATCACCAACCATTTCCATTTTATTTAGGTGTATCCATATAAATGGCCCACCCTGTAGATATATGAATTTAATATCCTGGAGCCTTTAGTCCATGAACCATGTCCTAACTGTCATTTTTACCTTCCTGACAGAGCCTATTTTTGCAAATCTGTCAATCTGTCACTTTATGTGGTAATAACTTTGCAGTGCATTTACTTGTCCAAACAATTCTGAGATTGTATTCTCGTAACACAGTGGGGGACATTTATCAATAATGGAATAATAATAATAATAATAATAATAATAATAATACTAACATTACAACTCAAAAGTGGTGATTTTTTTCACCTCATATATCAAAAGTTGCACACCACTAAGAGGTGACTATTTTAAATATAAAATTGATTATTCGCCTATTCCCTTGATTTGCAATATTGTAACGCCAATAGCATGAAAATGCAACTTTTTAAAACAGAAATGCACCATTTCAGCCAACCTGCCAGACCACCAAAAGCCTACTAAAATGTGTTACCCATTTTCTCCTGAATACGGCAAAACACCATACGTATGTGGTCATAAACTGCTCTATAGGCACATGGCAGGCCTCAGAAGGAAGAGGCCATATGGCTTTTGGAGGGCAGATTTCGCTGGAATGGTTTTCGGGTGCCATATCACATTTCAAGAGACCCTGAAGTTACCCTATTTTGGAAACTACACCCCTCAAGGAATTTATTGATGGGTGTAGTGAATGCTTTGACTCCACAAGTGTTTAATAGAATTTAGAAACATTTGGCTGTGAAAATGAAAAATTACATTTTTTCCAATAAAATATTGCTTTAGCCCATTTTCTCAAGGTGCAATAGGAGAAAATAGCAACTGAACTTGCTTGTGAAATGGTGCGAGTTTCACTGAACGCATCCTGAGCCAATGCATATCGTTTATGTGAAAAAGACCTGAGGCCCCTTTCACATGAGCGAGTTTTCTGCACAGGTGCAATGGGCGAAGTGAACGCATAGCACCTGCACTAAATCCTGACCCATTCATTTCAATGGGTCTGTGTACATGAGCGTTTTTTTTCATGCATCAGCTCTGCGTTGCATGAGAATCGCAGCATGTTCTATTTTTCTGCAGCCCTGGTCCCATAGAAGTAAATGGGGCTTCAGTGAAAAACGTATTGCATCCAGATGTAACCTGGATGCAATCTGGATGCAATGCGTTTTTCACTGATGGTTGCTCAGAGATGTTGTTTGTAAATCTTCATTTTTTTTTTCAAAAAACGCATCAAAACTGATTGCACCCGCGCGAAAAAAAAACAAACACTGAATGCAAATGCAAACAAAACTGACTGAACTTGCTTGCGAAATGGTACGAGTTTCACTGAATGCACCGTGAATGCATCCTGAGCCAATGCGTATTGTTCGTGTGAAAGAGGCCTAAGATTTCCCTACAGTGGAAACCTCCAAAAATTTAGCCTATTTTGGAAACTACACCGCTTAAGAAATTAAATTTTTTCCAATAAAATGTTGCTTTGGCCCCAGATTTTTCATTTTCAGGAGAAAAAGGACCCCATAATTTGTTACCCATTTTCTCCTGAATATGTCAATGCCCCATATGTGGTCGGAGAACTGCTGTTTCAGCAAATTGCAGGGTTCAGAAGAGAAAGAGCACCATGTTTATTTGAGGCCTAGTATGGTGATTTATACAGCACTGGCCGACAACTGCAGAGGCTCTGAGGTGAAATAAAAAAAGAAACCCCCAAGAAGTTACCACATTTTAGAAACCACACCCTCACAGAATTTACCAAGGGGTGTAGTGAGAATTTTGACCCCCACTGGTGTTTGCAAAAATGAATTCACATCAGATGGTGCAAAGTAAAATTGCAATTTGTACACAGATATGCCCTTTCAGTGCCCAATATCTGTGCCCAGCGTGTGCCAGTGTGCAGAACAAACCCTCTTATTATTATACTGTGCTTCCTGGTTTTATAAACACACTACATGTGGCCCTAATCTTTTGTCTGGACCAGGGTTGCCAACCAGAATTCTTCTTTTTTTTTTCTGGACAACTTCTCCAAAAATCAAGGACAGCCAACATTTTTACAGACAAATTGGAAAACCATAATGAATGGGAAAGCTTATAAGTAGTCCATGTCTATAGCTCAATACACTGATAAGAGCTCATCACCAGCATTTACTGTGAGCTGTAAAATGATGGTAATTACCACCAAAACAAGAACAACGTCACCAATTTTTACGGACTGTCCAGAAATTTCTGGACGGTTTGCAACCATGATCTGGATGTACATCAGAGCTTTAGGAGTGAATGCGCATTTGAAGCCCAATGTGGTGATTTACTGTATGCCTCTTGTGCTGAGAACTGCAGAGGCTTTGAGAAGTGAACTAATTTTGGAAACTCTGCCCATCAAGGTATTCATTAAGGGTTGAAGTGCGCATTATGATGCCACAGGCATTTAGCAGCAATTAATACACAGAGAACCGTGCAAAGTGAAAATGACAAGTTTTCCACAGATATGGCATTTCAGTGCCCAGCTGTGCCATCTGAGACTCACACCACACTACTTGAATTGATAGGCAGTTTCTGTTCTTTGCAGAAATGCCATAAATGTAGGAGTTTTTCTGGATGGGCACATGGTAGGGCTCAGAGTGCCATTTGGGTTTTGTAGCACAGATTTTGATGAAATGGATTTTAGGTGCAACATCTCATTTGCAGAGACCCTAAACAGTGGAAACCCCCTGTAGGTGATCCCATTTTGAAAACTACAGCCCTCAAGTTAATCTCAACACTTAAAGGGGTTATCCAAGACTATAACAGACCTCCCAGAGTGGCCGGTCTGCGGTGGTGATCATACTTACTTGGTCCCCACCACTGGGTTCGGTCTCCATCGCTCCACAGCTATGCATGAAGACCCATCAGTGGATCGATGAAGACCGAACCCAGCGGCAGGCACCAGGAAAGTACAATCACCATACCTCCCAACCATCCTGGATCCGGTGGGACAGCTTCAGATTTCGGTGGCTGTCTGACGGTCCCGGCTGAGGTATGTCCAGCTCTCAGCTGTCTCTGCATCCATAGGATAGGCGTCCGCTTCACCATGCAGCTGGGCTACCACTCCACCATTTTCCACTAACTTAATCATCAGTGGAGGAGGGGGGTGGGGCTGTGGAGCTCTGACCAGGACTTGCTCTGTTTCAGTGGTCCTCTGTTTGCAGCTGTCAATCACTGAAGAACCTGTGATGACAGCAGGCAGAGCTCAGCAGTGGCAGTGGTGTTGAAGGACCTGTGATCAGTGCATGAGGAGGCAGAACTTAGCAGTGGAGAGAAGTCCTCGGGAAGTACCTCTGATTGATTCAATGTAGGAGGCTGAGAGTCTGGGATATGCTGGGAGTTGTAATTCTCTTATATTCCCTCCCTGCTTGGAGGGAGAAAATTATGTTATTTACTTAGTGCTGTAGGTTTAAAGGGAGGAAAGTGATGTTTTAACATTGGACTATATATTGGAGACAGCTGGAGGGAATGATGCTATTTACATAGGACTGTATGTTGGAGGGGGCTGGAGAGAGGGAGTGATGCTATTTACATAGGACTGTATGTTGGAGGGTGCTGTAGATTGAGAGTGATGTTATTTACATGGGAATATTGGAGGGGCTGAAAGGAGGGGAACAATGTTATTTAGCCTAAATGCACATGAACGTGAAAAAATAACTACTGTGAGGGGACACAATATGGGCATAGCTACTGTGAGGAGCATAAAGGGGGGCACTATGGGGGCTGGGTTAGATTGGGTGTGTATGATTATGTTTTAGGTGGAGTTACAGGCTTAGCTTATCATGAGGAAATTTGCTGCTGCACTCTATTCGCGCCCCACAAAATGTTCCTCCTTGTACTTTTGAAAAGTTAGGAGGTATGATGATCACCACTGCAGGTCACCCACTCTGGGACAATGTGAAACAAATCGGATCACACCTCCAAGTGTGATGGAGTGACACAGGAAATGGCTCTCACGCCAGATAAATCAAATAAAGAAAGATTCCTGTGTTGCATAGGTTGCTTTAAATCACATATATTTTTATTCATGCGGTTAAAGTACAGCTTGGGTTCATAGAACGTTTTCGGCCTACGGCCTTTATCAATATGCTGTAAAATCACACAAAGAAAAATAAACTTAAATATAATATAATAGAACATCCACCAAAATTTCAGATGTCTAGATAGTTGTACGTAATGAGAACAGGTTACCAAATGACACTCTCTAATTACCGCTAATATAGTAACGTATACAAAATGACCAGCACCAGTAAGTATATGATCCAAGAGCAGGTAAAACCTGTAATAATACAGACTTCTCAATGCAGGAAAAGAATTATATGTAATTTAGTACAGTGTGTACTCAGTATCCACGTTCGCATATGCTTCATGTCAAAAGGAGCTATGTAAAATAACACTTATCACAATGCCTGTATCCTAACATAAACAGGGCTGGTAGGGTGTTAGATGACCCATGTATCCTACCTGTATGGAGCGCAGTAAGTGGAAGAGTTTGATGATATCCGTGCTGGTATACGGCTGTTGCGCAGTCGGTAAGGAGGCTAACAAGTCTCTCAGAATGGCTCTACCCTGTCTGTGAGACGCGCGGACTAGAAATAGCCCGGCAGTTGCGAGGGGCGGGGAAAGCCGGAAGTGCCCGATCTATGCTGGTGTGTTGGAGACTCTTAAGATGGCTGCCGTGTCTTCATGATGTGACTGCGCATGCGCGGATGCGGAAAGGACGCATTCTATGTGTTGCTTAGAGGCTATGTGTATGAAAGTAGCGGTCACGTCAGGGGGTGTTACTGCGCATGTCAATTAAGTGTAAGAGATGTCCCATGTGTTTAGATAGTGAAGGGTGTAGAATAGATACAATCTGAATGTAGGAGGAGGAAACTCCTGTTCAGATTGGCTAGTAATCCACCTGTATGTACATATGTGGCTGGGCACGTAGAAATTATCCTGGAACATGAAATAATTCTCTGTCAGGACTAGATGTATAGATGGATAATTTCTACGTGCAGAGACAGGGCACCGCAATGGGGGCCACATGGCGCCCCCTTACGCGAATGGGTACATGTCCGTTTTTGAACAAGAACATGTATACACATGTTCTCTTTTCCAACAGTATGCCAAATTATGGAAGAGGTATATAGATTACATTTTTTGTATCTGGACAGGAAACAAGGAGTCCCTAGACACATTCACAGCTCATCTCAATTCTATAAGACCGGAATTACAGTTTACATTACATAGCAGTACATCTTCCATAAGCTCCTTGGACACCACGGTACAAAAAGATGAAGCAGGAACACTATCCACTGATCTTTATACCAAACCAACAGACCGTAATAGTCTTCTTCATTTCTCCAGCTTTCATCCCCCCAGTGTTAAGAAGTCCTTACCCCGTTCCCAGTTTGACAGAATCTCACGGATAGTGGACAACGACTCCACTAAGGAAACCAGATTCCTTGAGATGTCAACACGATTTAAAAATAGAGGGTACCTTGACTCAATTGTACATCAAGGACTTCATAGGGAACCTAACCCAAATAGGATCCAAGGCCCAAGGATACCATTTGTACATACGTACCATCCCTTTGCTAAAAAGATACAACACATTCTACAACGACATTGGTCTCTACTACATAGAGCATACCCGAACATTCAGGAGTTCTCCAATCCAATACTACCCTGTAACAGACGACCCAAGAATTTAAAAGATAAACTAGTCAGGGCAGATGTGGGCTCCGATAAAAAGGTTCCCATACAAACTTTCCCAAGAACACAAAAGAAGGGGACATTCCCGTGCCTGCATTGTATGCAGTGCTCTCACGTGATTAAGGGTAAGGAATTTCACCATCCACATAGTGGTAAATCATACCGTATTAATGGCTTCTTCACATGTGACTCTTCCAATGTGATATACATTATTAAATGTCCCTGCGGGCTCATCTACGTAGGGGAAACCACACAGGCCATTAGAGACAGGATCAGCAAGCACAAATCCACAGTACGTTGCCTTAATACCTTGTTCCCAATTCCGGCACATTTTGTTCAGAAGGGCCACAATGTTTCGGAACTCCGGTTCCAGGTCATAGAGCAAGTCACACAACCTAGACGAGGAGGAGACATTACCCGCCTGTTACAACAGAGGGAAGCCTACTGGATTCACCAGCTACAGAGCCTGGAACCTAGGGGTCTAAATAGAGACTTTGATTTAGGCAGCTTCTTATAGAATTGCCACAAAAACTCTTTAGGCCTCTGCTCTGATCTGGTCAAGTTGCAACCCCTGGCGTGCTACATGTAATAGTGTACTGTGGACTGTGTCGATATGTATGATTAATTTACTATTTCTCTTTTTTCAGACCCAACACTAGAGATCACTGGAAATCACGTCCATGTTTTCCAATATCCTGTCATCAGTACCATGGTGCCTTATATGTCAAATGTCCTTTTTATATATATGTAACATCACGACTGTTATGATGCCTTGTTTACCCTGAATGCTACACTATGCCCAGGTATACCTATATTTTCATCACACGTACCTTTCATTATTCTGAAACCGTTCCGTCTTGGGCATACATACTGTACAACATGCCCATACTTTAATAGGCCATTTATTATGCTCCATTACTTCACCTCCTCTATAACACTTTGATTCTATTTGGGGTGCCCAGCCACATATGTACATACGGGTGGATTACTAGCCAATCTGAACAGGAGTTTCCTCCTCCTGCATTCAGATTGTATCTATTCTACACCCTTCACTATCTAAACACATGGGACATCTCTTACACGTAACTGACATGCGCAGTAACACCCCCTGACGTGACCGCTACTTTCATACACATAGCATCTAAGCAACACATAGAATGCGTCCTTTCCGCATCCGCGCATGCGCAGTCACAGCCATCTTAGAGTCTCCAACACACTAGCATAGATCGGGCACTTCCGGCTTTCCCCGCCCCTCGCAACTGCCGGGCTATTTCTAGTCCGCGCGTCTCACAGACAGGGTAGCGCCATTCTGAGAGACTTGTTAGCCTCCTTACCGACTGCGCAACAGCCGTATACCAGCACGGATATCATCAGACTCTTCCACTTACTGCGCTCCATACAGGTAGGATACATGGGTCATCTAACACACTACCAGCCCTGTTTATGTTAGGATACAGGCATTGTGATAAGTGTTATTTTACATAGCTCCTTTTGACATGAAGCATATGCAAACGTGGATACTGAGTACACACTGTACTAAATTACATATAATTCTGTTCCTGCATTGAGAAGTCTGTATTATTATAGGTTTTACCTGCTCTTGGATCATATACTTACTGGTGCCGGTCATTTTGTATATGTTACTATATTAGTGGTAATTAGAGAGTGTCATTTGGTAACCTGTTCTCATTACGTACAACTATCTAGACATCTGAAATTTTGGTGGATGTTCTATTATATTATATTTAAGTTTATTTTTCTTTGTGTGATTTTACAGCATATTGATAAAGGCCGTAGGCCGAAAACGTTCTATGAACCCAAGCTGTACTTTAAGCGCATGAATAAAAAATATATGTGATTTAAAGCAACCTATGCAACACAGGAATCTTTCTTTATTTGACCCACTCTGGGACGTCTGTTATCATCTCAGACAACTCCTTTAACAAGATCCACTGCTCCCATCGGCTAAGTTAGTTGTGCTGCGGTTCACCAATGAGCACATCACACAAATAGAAAGCAGAGATAGCGTACATAAGGAAGGGTGCTCGAGATTTGCACAATAATTTAACAAAAAGGTTTGAGTTAAAAAGGGGCAACAATATTTAAAGGGAATGCTCCACTCCCTTACATAGTCAACAGGAGTTGTACGCAGGAGAGGAGATGTACTAAGACTTTTGATCACAAAGTCAGTCTTCGGAAAAAAAAAGTGCGCTAGAGTAAGATGCACCAGCCTTTTTATAAATATGGCGTATCACAGAAAATGAATATACGTGTATGGGGAAGTCAGGAGACAGACTCTCTTTAAATTAGAAGATTCTCCATTGGTAATCACTTTGCTTTTGATAAGAGCCCATCCCTGCTCCATCTCTTTCTAAAAGTATGTTGCTTCATGTATAATTTTAGAACAGTTGTTATATTTTATCATTGCCTTTTGAAGTAGTTAAGTTTGTAGCTTGTATATAATTTATACGCTGCTTAGAAATTCTTTTCATAGCGCATAGCCTTGTTCCTGGAATTATTAATGCACTGTTCTCAGTTCTCATATTTCTGACATTTACTTCCAATTGAATTTTACCCAAAAACTTCAGAAAAAGATATATTATTTAGTATTTTTCTTTAATAACATTATCAAAGCTTATGGAGAACCCATAACATTGGAATTTGTGCATTAATAACAATTGGATTATTATACTTTGTGGAGATCTGATTACTGGTGTGTTATTATAAGACACAAAAAGTCCTTGCCCAGGTGAACATTTCTCTAAAGATTGCAAGATTTGTTAATGCCTGGTGCTAAACATGGGAGCAAGAAGTTCACACCTCAGAACTTTAAATGTCCATGTATCCATGCATACGCATTCAATAGTTGTCAGCCGAATGATCATTTGGCCGACAGTTATCTCTCACGACTCCCTCTTCCCAAACGTATATGTGTATTCTATGGGTAGAGCAGAGAAAGCTGCTGCTGAATAATTCTGGTGGAGAACAAAAGTATCAGGAGAAAATATTAATTTTGTCCAATGCTTCTCTCCCCTGACATCATCTGTTTGGGTAGAGTCGGGAGCTCCCCACACATTTTAGAGTGTCAGCCACCTGCCATTCTGTACATAACTATCCCAATGGTGTGACATTGAAATATAAATGTGGTAACCTAAAGACACTTAATGTGAAATGAATACAAAGAATATATTATACACCTAAAGGGGTATTCCCATGTCAATATATAGCTCCTCATGTCAAGACATCAAATTCTGTAATTACTTTTATTTTTTTATGTTGCACCATTCTTATACCATTCGCTGCTCCCTTCTGTAGTTTAGCATTTGTATTGAATGGTCATGGCCATTGCACAGTAGAAGTTGTGTGTATTCTTAGTTGGGTTTATTCCTATTAGCTTAAATGTCAGAGCTGAACCCGGACATACCCCCGTTTTCACTCAGGCACAGCCCCCCTAATATGAGCATGCTCTCCTTTGCCCTGCACTAAATTGCGCAGGGCAAAGGCCAGGGGCATTGCTAGGTTAAAACATTTGGGGCCTGGGCCCCTGATGTTTTGTCCCAGGCCCCGAATGTCCTGCCTGCGAGCTAGATACAACTGTATTGCCGTCCTCAGGGGCGCAATACAATTGAATCTAATGCACTGTGACCAGTAAAACAGGCAATGGTTGAGAAGGACCTGTGATGATGTCAACATCATGTGACCAGTGCAGGAGAAAACATCAGTGAAGAGGACAAGTCATGGGGAAGAAGCTGTGGTGAGGTCTGCTACATAAGGAGAAGTAAGTGAAGGGAGAGGCAGAGCAATGCTGGGAGTTGTGGTTATTTAACTGGGACTGTATGTTAGGGCTGAAGGGAGGGATGTTATTTACATGGGACTGTATGTTGATGGAGGCTGTAGGAGGGTGTGATGTTATTTAAATGGGACTGTATGTTGGAGGGGACTGGGGGAGGGGGTGATATTATTTACATGGGACTGTATGTTGATGGTGGCTGTGGGAGGGAGTGATGTTACTTACATGGGACTGAATGTTGGAGGGGGCTGGGGCAGGGTGATGTTATTTACATGGGACTGTATGTTGAAGATGGCTGTGAGAGGGGATTATGTTATTTACATGGTACTTTATGTCGGTGGGGGAGGCAGTGATGTTATTTACATGGGACTGTATGTTGATGGCAGCTGTGGGAGGAAGTGATGTTATTTACATGGGACTGAATGTCACAGGGGTCTGAGGGAGAGAGTGATATTATTTACATGGGACTAAATGTTGAGGGGGCAATGTTATTTACATGGGACTATATGTTGAGGGGGTGATGTTTACATGGGATTATATGTTGGAGGCAGCTGGGGAGAGGGTAATATTATTTACTTGGGACTGTATGTTGAAGGTGGCTGGGGAGGAGGTGACTGTATTGTTACATGGGACTGTATTTTGGAGTGGCTATAGATAGAGAGGGATGTTATTTACATGGGACTGTATATTGGAGGGGGCTGGAGAGATGGTGTGATGTTATTTACATGGGACTGTATGGTGGAGGGAGGAATATAACTACAGGGGGCACTGCAAATCCAGGCGACATAGGCATTCTTTTTACCACTGGGGGCTCTATAGGAGGGATTTATAGATCCCCCTTATTTCTTCTAAGAGCACTATGGGGGCCTTAATACTACTGAGGGGTCTGTATAGAGCTTTATTACCACTGGAGGAACAATAGGGGCCTTATTTCTACTGGGGGCTAGTATTAATACTAGAGGGATCTTCTACTAATGGGGGCACTCTTGGGGAGCGTTATCACGGTTGGGGCACTGTAGGGGGCAGTATTACTATTGGGGGCAGTATTACTAATGAGGGCATTCTAGAAGGTAATTACTATTAATGGGACTATGAGGAGCACTATTACTATGGGGGCACAAATTTTTCTTCAGGATAGTATTTGGGGGTATTAGGGAGTACAGCGAGCAGCAGGATAACACTGTTGGGACTCCAGGTTGGGAAATGATGATAGAAATGTGCGGAAGCTAAGATGTCTGTGTGTCACACTCTGAAGACATGAGGTGCAGCTGAAAGAAGTTGTCCGGACCAAATGGGGAAGATGATGACAGAGAAGATTTACATCAGAGGAGACGTCACCTGGGAGGCACTGGATGTGACAGGTATGTGCTGCTGTATAGCAAGTACAGCAAAATGTGGTGTATGTGGGGGGGGGCAGGTTGACTTAGAGAACTGGGCCATATTCATTGGGGCTTGGGCTCTGGATCTTTTGAGACCCTAGCAATGCCCCTGGCAAAGGCTTTTTTAGGAGATCCGGTGATGTACCGGGCTCTCCATAGGGACTGCTAGGCGGAGGCTAGCACAAGGCAGGGGAGAGCATTGGAGCATGAAATGCTCAGATGCTCATATCAGGGGCCAGTGAAATGTTGGATTATACTTGCCGGTAATAAGTTTTCTTTGAGCCTATGACAGCACCTCTGGAGAGACCACCTACACCTCATCTGGACAGGAAACAGAAACCAAAACTGCCTTTTAAAAGAAGGATCATCCCCTCTACCTCCAGAAGAAGGAAAGAAACAGAATATCTCAACAACCTAAACATTATACATTTGTTTTTATTTTTTTTTAATATATATATTTATTTTTTTTATTTTTTTACTATTATGTAACATAGTAACATAGTTTATAAGGCCGAAAAAAGACATCTGTCCATCCAGTTCGGCCTGTTATCCTACAAGTTGATCCAGAGGAAGGCAAAAAACCCCTGTGAGGTAGAAGCCAATTTTCCCCACTTTCTGACTGCAATCAGGCAATCAGAATAACTCCCTGGATTAACGACCCATCTCTAGTAGCTATAACCTGTAATATTGTTACCCTCCAGAAATACATACAGGCCCCTCTTGAACTCTTTTAGTGAACTTTCCATCACCACCTCCTCAGGTAGAGAGTTCCATAGTCTCACAGCTCTTACCATAAAGAATCCTCTTTGTTTGTGTACAAACCTTCTTTCCTCCAGACGCAGAGGATGTCCCCTCGTCACAGTCACAGTCCTGGGGATAAATAGGTCATGGGAGAGATCTCTGTAGTGACCCCTGATATAGTTATACATGGTTATTAGATCTCCCCTCAGTCATCTTTTTTTCTAAAGTAAATAACCCTAATTTTGATAATCTTTCTGGGTACTGTAGTCCACCCATTCCAGTTATTACTTTAGTTGCCCTCCTCTGAACCCTCTCCAGCTCTGCTATGTCTGCTTTGTTCACAGGAGCCCAAAACTGTACACAGTACTCCATGTGTGGTCTGACTAGTTATTTGTAAAGTGGCAGACTATGTTCTCATCACAGGCATCTATGCCCCTTTTGATGCAACCCATTATCGTATTGGCCTTGGCAGCAGCTGTCTGACACTGGTTTCTGCAGCTTAGTTTGCTGTTTACTAAAAATCCTAGGTCCTTTTCCATGTCAGAGTTACCCAATGCTTTACCATTTAGTATGTACTGGTGACTTGGATTATTCCTTCCCATATGCATAACCTTACATTTGTCAGTGTTAAACCTCATCTGCCACTTCTCTGCCCAAGCCTTCAGTCTATCCAGATCCATCTGTAGCAGTGTACTGTCCTCTTCTGTGTTAATTACTTTACACAGTTTAGTGTCATCTGCAAAAATTGATATTTCACTGTGCAAACCTTCTACAAAATCATTGATAAATATATTGAAGAGAATAGGGCCCAACACTGACCCCTGTGGTACCCCACTAGTGACAGTGTCCCAATATGAGTATGTGCCGTTAATAACCACCCTCTGTTTTCTATCATTGAGCCAGTTACTTACCCACATACAGACATTTTCTCCCAGGCCAAGCATTCTTCATTTTCTATACTAACCTTTTATGTGGTACCGTGTCAAATGCTT
>ONZH01002215.1:0-23014 GCA_900303285.1 Rhinella marina | reverse complement strand
AAATTTTCCATGAGCCTCTGCCAGCCCACGGCCTCTTCCTGCCTTTTGGCGGTCCTACGCATCCTCAACATCCCCACTGCTTTACCTGCTAGACATGACACTGGCCAGGTCGGGTCACTGACATCTCAAGCGCCAACAATTTGGGCATTTTAAGGCTTCTGCATGTGTTTGAGTTGTTTTTACATTTTAAAGAAGACAATGTCTGACCACATCTCACACACACACACAATGCAATTAGGGGTGGGGTCTATTTTGCTTTCCCCTTGCCTATGCCATCTGTGGTTGTCATAGGCAACTGATTTTAAGGGGTGCAGAATTTCATCGTTTTTTTGTCTAGTTTGGCTTGGGGTCCATGGCAATGTAGAGGAAAGAAGGTTTCCTTGTATGGTCTCACTTTACAGAGAGGTTACATTGTGTTTGGAGTGTATTGTTGAGAGGCTGTGATAGTGGCGTAATAGTGCGACTTGGGCGCGTTATATGCACCCAGACATGCTTCCCCTGCTGTCCCAGTTGCATTCCAGCAGTGTTGGCATCCTTTTCTGAGGTTCCAGGGTGGACTTGGTGACCTCCAAGTGGTCGAATTGAGATTTCCAAGTGGCGAGCATTTTTTCCCCATAGACTTTAATGGGATTCGATATTCGGTCGAATAGTCGAATTTCGCGGTCTATTCGAATCGAATTTCGAACTTTCGAATATTTCACTACTCGCTCATCTCTATTTATTACTAAAATATTCTTGAAAAACCTGTGTTTTGAGTGTTTTGTTAAACCTTTAACACCTTCCTGATACTGACATAGTGTGAAGAAGACAGAGTTTTTTTCCCACGGCCATTTTCCCATATTAATGAACACAGCTGTGTCTGCCGGCCGAAGTATTACTACATTACACACACTCCTGTTCACTGATTACAATCGACAGACAGAAAAATAAAAAAGGCTTGGCTTGTTTGGGCAACAAGCCTGTACATTCTACCTTAACATAGGCAGTGAAAATTATATATAAGCTTTTTATGGCTGCCCTGGCCAGTAGTAGTAGGGGATGGGGTATATCAGCATAGAGTGATTGGTAAAATAGATACAACAGACTGCAGTGGTGTATAACGATGTCCGCTAATATAACTTGTACGTGAGATAGAGGCACATATACATATTTTTTTTGGAGGGGGGGGGGAATAAAGGCTGAGGCTCAAAAACAAACTTAACAATACTAAATAGAACTATTAGTAACGTTAAAGGGGTTGGCCACTTTGTTAGCACTTATTAAAACTCTAAAGAAAGCAGGGAGACAATAAACTTCCTCATATATCTTCTGCAGCAGATCTGCCTGGTTCCTTTGCTATTGGAAGCCACACCTCCTCCTGTCCTGAACTCATAGCTGCTTGTCTCGTCCATGCCTGCACGTGCACTAGTCCATGGAAGGAGTGTGTTGCTCCTGGGTCCTAAAGGCACCCTGCTTGTGACAGAGAAGTTTCCTTCTGCTGTGACTGCAGTCCTGACTATACAGGGCTGAAGGGGCTTAGCAGAGAAACTTGTTAGAAGCTGAAATGAAACTTTGCAAGAGTAAGAGAGACTGAGGATAATCTATGATGGAGCTCACTGACTGCAGTGATGTAGCAGAGCCAGGAAGGTGCTGTGGACAACAAAGTGTGAGCAATCCTAGTGTCTGTCCTGTCTATGACCACTCTGCAATGTGATCTTGTGATCTTGAGGTCAGTGATATCAGCAGCAGTCACTGATGTCATCTGTAAATATGTGCCCTCTCCTTCCTGCACACTGTATATAGTGATATATAATTCCCCCAATACAGTGATATGTGAACACCACTTTATACTGTATATACTGATGTGTGACCCCCCACCACTGCATACAGAGATCTGTGAACTCCTGTACAGTGACCCCTTTATACTGTATATACAGATGTGTGACCCCCTGTACATTATATATAGTGTTGTGTGACCCCCTGTACTGTATATATAGTGACTTGTGACCCCCCTGTACGTTATATATAGCTATTTGACTACACTCATTTTCCCTTTTTTCCCAGATGAAGGGTAGTCATATATTCATAGATGATTGATGGGCTGTCAGCTGGGAGCAGGTCGTATGATGATAGGAGGCTCCTCTGTATGTCAGCAGATCGATTTGTGCAGTCCATTCACCTGAACAGAAATCTATGACAGCTCAGAGCTGCCATAGATTTCTGGCTTCATTTGAGTCAGAAAACTGGTGAAAATGAACATAAATTTGTTGGGGTGACTGGTCACGCCCTGTCTCTGCCATTGTCACGCCCTTTAAAAAAAAAAAAAAAAGAGCAGTTATAAATTTGCAAATGCATAGAGGGAGATTTATTAAAACTGCTGTAAAGGAAAACTGGCTTAGTTGCCCATAGCAACCAATCAGATTCCACCTCTCATTTTCCAAAGGAGCTTTGAAAAATGAAAGCCAGAATCTGAAACCAAGCCAGTTTTCCTTCACACCAGTTTTGATAAATTTGTCCCATAGTTTGCAACTTTTTAACGCCACTTTTTAGGAACAAGGGAAATTATAAACCCCCCCCCCATTCTGTTTTTGGCTTACATCCAGTGGCACAACTAGAAATGACTGGGCCCCACAGCAAATTTATGAAAAGGGTAACCCCTCCCCCTCCTTTACTGTTGGGACTGGGGCGTTCTTTCTATTGCAATGTCTGTACAACAGTTATTCACTGATAACTGGGTTATTGATATTATCTAAGGGGCTCTTGTCTCTATGGGAACACAGGTGGGCGGGGAGGTCATGTGACTGCTACTCTAGACATGCTTGCTGCAGTGCATGCTGGGATTGTTACTTTCACTTTGCAGCTGCTCCTCCCACACAGCCTGTCTGAGGGAGCTCCTCCAGGGAAGTGTGTCATGGTGAACAGGTTAGATAAATGACGTACAGCCAGTACATGTCACCTGAGAAATACTTCATAGTGTTGGCTATTGTCTGGGGGAACTTTGGATTTTTGATACTTAGGGTGGCCAACCCCTTTAACTAACAACAGCTACTCTCCTACTTAGCGTAGAAAACGGAGGCGGAGGTAGACAACAGTGTTTGGTTTTGAAATAGGGTTTTGGAGACTTCGGGTTCGCACAGCCCATTACATGACACAAGACATTTGGCTGTAAAATTATGGCCCGGCTGACAGCCACAGTGGGAAGACACTCAGACTATTCTGCCCTGCAAGGCCTGATCTAATCACCACCAGCATCAGCAAGAGGAGTATGAAATTCAGATGTAATCCAGCCTTTATTCATTTTTATAAAGGTATTTTTTTGAACACTGCCCGGTGAAAAATTTGTCCTTTTGGGTGTCACCACCCCTCCAGCGCACTAAAAGCCCTCTCTGACATGACACTTGAGGCTGGGCAGGAAAGAAGCCCTAGTGCATAGTGGGAAAGTTCTGGCCACTGTTGTAATCTGCCTGCCCAGAAGTCCAGGGGGTCTGAGAAGAGGCTTTGTGAGCCAGACTGCAGGTATGCCTGAACCTGCTCATTGAGGCGGGTGATCTGGGCCTGCTCACTTGGCTGTAGCTGTTGGGAGCCTGAAGAGAAAAATTCCTGCATCATACTAATTAGGCTTAACTGGCTGCTGCTGGTTGTGGCAGAAGGTGGATTACTTGGCCGGACCTACTTCTCAGACACGCTGGCAGCAGGCTGGGGCTGGCTAAAAGCTGTGGCCAGGTTACTACATAGCTTCTCCTGCAATGATACTAATTTCTCTTCCCTTTCCTGGGGAGGAAAACAATCCCCCATGTTGGTATGATACCGCGGGTCCAGAAGCATCGCCATCCAGTATTCGTCAGTCTGCCTTATGTTTAGGATACGCCTGTCAGTGCATAAGCATGTGAGCATACAGCTCGCCATCCTGCCCAGCGTGCCTGAAAGGCCACTTCTTTCCATCTCAGCCTCTCTCTGAGAAACTGCTGTGTCCCTGAAAGTCTCATCATCCTCATCCTCCAGCTGTGTCTCCTCCTCCTCCTGATCATCATCACCCTCATTAAAATCCACCTCCTCTTCCCCCTCCTCTAACTGAAGCTCCTCATCCTCATCCTCCTCCTGCTCCACAAGGGAACTTTGGCGTTGCGGCTCCCCTATAGTGACAGCATGGTGGGTAGACAAATGGCCAAGATTTCCTTCCCCCATTGCCCCCTGCTGCATGAGCGTGAGTGTCTTTTCCAGCAAAAATATTATTGAAATTATGTCGTTCACACCGCAGCTGTCCTGGCTGACCAATTTGGTGGCTTCTTCTAAGGGCCATAGAACAGTGCAGGCATCTCGGACCAGCCTCCACTGCTGGAAATCAAAGCCGCACCTGCTCCCTATGCTGGAAGATTCTGGCTGCTGCTGGACAAAATCGTCCACTGCTCTACGCTGCTCTAGGAGTCGCTGCAACATATGAAGAGTGGAATTCCACTGGGTCGCCACGTCACCTATTAAGCGGTGTGGCGGAAGACCGTTTTGACGCTGCAGTTCCACCAGAGCGTGGCGAGATACATATGAATGGCTGAAATGAGTGCAAAGCTTCCGCGACTTTGCCAGCACTGTGCGCAGGCCAGTGAATGTTTTTAGAAATCTTTGCACCACTAGATTTAGGACATGTGCCATACAGGGAGCATGCGAGAATTGACCCAGGTTCAGCGCTGCCACTATATTTGTCCCATTGTCACTCACTACTTTGCCCACTTCAAGCTGCCGTGGGGTCAGCCAGTGCGCTATTTGCTGCTTCATGTAATGCAGCAAGCGCTGGCCTGTGTGGCTGCTACTGCCAAGACAAACTAAGTCTAACACTGCATGGCAGCGTTTCACCTGGCACATGTTATATGAAGGAGCGGGGGTAACTCGCTGCCCTGACGCTCCAGCAGGCAGACTGCCCGTGGAGGTGGAAGTGGATAGTTGTTGGGTGGTCTGCTGCAATCCTGGCTGGAAAGCACGTGGAGGTGCCAACAGCAATTGGCCGGGTTGCTGGGGGGTTCCTGCCTCGCTGCCACTAAATACATTCAGCCAGTGGGCAGTAAAGGACATGTATTGCTCCTGGCCGTAAGCACTGCTCCAGGTGTGTCCACCGTGACGTGCACCGTGCTGCAGAGAGACAGCTGCAGGGAGCGTCCAATATTGTCAGCCACGTGGGAGTAAAGGGCGGGGATAGCTTTGTTGGAGAAGTAATGCCGGCTAGGGACCTGCCAGCGTGGCTGAGCGCAAGCCATTAGCTCCCTAAAAGCTGGGCAGTCAACCAGCTGGTACGGCAGAGACTGCACAGCCAGCAACATTGTCAGGTGACCATTCAGTTTGCGCACTGTCGGATTACTTGTGGCGTAAAACTGCTTCCTGGCCAAGCACTCGGCAATGGATGGCTGCCGAAGAAGAGGAGGTGGAGAAATGCACGCACTGGCCAACGATGAGGTGGATGTACTAATTACACCCCGGGATGCGGGCTGAGCTATGACCCTGGATGCGGCCTGCCTGACAGAAGGGACCCTGGGAGAAGTAACTAGCTCTTTAGTATTAATGGGCTGCTCTAAATTGCCGGCATGACGCCGTTTCAAATGGTTCCACAGAGCAGTGGTCCCAACATTGGTGGCTTTCCCACGGCTCAATTTCTGTTTAGACAAATTACACGTGGCCATACTGCTATCCCCCGGCAGAGTGGTAAAATACTTCCACACACCCGACGTGCGCCCTCCACAGCTGGCCAAGCTTGTAGCCCTTGCACGCTTACACCCTGGTGCCGGCCCCACTATAGTTGGGGTCTTGCTAGTTCCTAGGGAAGCACTAGCCCTGGGCCTAACTCGCCTCTGCCCTCTGTTGCTGCCACTACTAGTACCACCCTCCTCCACTGAGCTCAAATCCTCCTCACCAGCCCGATCCGCTTCCCAGATTCATCATCAGACTCCTCCACAACACATTTTTGGAAATGCAAATTAGGCTGTTCCCCACCAACTGACAATTCCAGGCAGTCCAAACTCTGACTGCTCTCTAAGAAATCCTCAGGGAGGCTGTCCTCTATAACCGCCGGATTATAAGGTGGGCTTCGGTGGATTTTTTTTTTAGAAATTGCAGAAGGGACACCACTAAGAGGGAGCACTGAAGCCCGAGAGGTGGCAGAAAATGGGGGGGTTTGCTTGAGTGGAATGGTGGAGCAGGACGAGTCTGACCCCTGGCTACATATGGATACTGTATCAGCAGATGACAGCAGATCATCCGGCTGAGACTGAGATGAGCGTGCCATCCACTCCACTACCTCATCTACTTTCTCCTCCACTACAATTTTGCACCTCGGTGGGTTAGCCTGGTGGAACAACGGCCAAGTATTGCAAATACTTCTAGTAGATGCTCCGGCTACAGGTCTTTTGGCAGTGCTGCCCTGTGCCACCTTCTCCTTTTTTTAAAGCTCAAAGTCTGGCTGGAACTGGACCCCTTTTGCTTATCCATTCCAGACATTTTTCAATTCACTCTGTGGCCCTGCAGCTGGTCTTTGTCCCTGTATCTCCCTGTCTCTCCCTATCTCTCCCTGTCTCTCTCTCCCTGCCTGATAAATTACTAGCCCTGAACTTGCCCCATCATTTGCCCTGTAGTATCCCTGATATGTGTAATATGGATTCCCAGAGCAATTACACCTCAGTTTTCACAAAACAGGTCTCAGAACTTTACACACAGTGCTTCTGCTTGTCTCAGCAGTCGCAGCAGAAGTGATGCGTCACTGGCTTAATGAGCCTGAGACAATCAGAGCAAGCCCTGCCCATTAGGTCAGGTGACCGCTTTCTTCCCGGTCTTTTGCGCACGATAAACGAACTAACAGTAAAAGTTCGCTAATGAATTGAAATCGTACGCAACAGCGCATACAGAAACTTATACGTAGCAATAGCGTATAATTTATAGGACAAACTACGTAGCGAATGCGTACAAAGCCGAAGCGAATCACCTAATATTCGGATTCGCTTCGCAGCTAAAAAATCCCAAGATTCGATACGAATCAATGAATCGACGAATCGATTCGCTCATCTCTAATCCAAGATAAGAGAAAATGAAGATTTAAGAAAAATAAGCTGATGACTAAGACAGATAAAACCAGTCCTTACATATAGCAGTCAGGAATATAGCTGCTAACTAGCAATTAATACAACTATTTTACCAAGGAAGTGGCCTTGATTGGTTGGATCTCAGTCTGAGACATTGTATGTTGAGTCTGGTTTCAATTTACGATGGGTCAGAAAAGACTATTGTATGTTGAAAATATTGTATCCTGAGGCCATTGTATCTTGAGGGATCACTGTATATCTAGCGATACATGTGGGGTAACTGTTGGCTGAATGCTCTCCAGATTAGAAATGAGTGAATTTCTTGGAAATTAATTTCTGGCCCTATTATAACAAATTAGTCTGCATATTTGATTCGGGTCCAAATTGAAAATGCTCAGATTAACCTGATAAGGTCTCCTACAATTGTAACCAACCTTTTCAAGCTCTTTAATGCCAAGACAGTATTAGTAATATCAAAATGACAGTGACATATATGACTATGGGTAAAGCGATAGCTGCCGGTGGTAACAAACAGCCTGTTTAATAGCATGGTCCACAAATTATCCCTTTTTGGTGGCAGATGCCTTCTTCTTTGTCTTCTGACCAATAAAATGGTGCTCAACATTTGAAAATGTTATCTAATTTAAATCTCAAAAGATTTGGAATCTGAATATTTGGGAAATTCAAGACAAATTAGATTACTTTAGAATTTATTCGCTAATCAACTCTTGATCCCCATACACATGCCTGTTCTGCTTGGCTGACATCTGCCAGCAGGGGAGAGTCAACAGACCACCATACACACTAGATGGTTGACTGATCCAGTCAAAATTAGCGAGTTCGGTCAGCATACATCTTTCATGGGCCAGTCTGGTCCTTCTCCCACTCATTGTTTACAGGAAGTGGTGATGGTAAGTTCACTAAAAGAGTTCAAGAGAGGCCTGGATGTATTTCTGGAGGGTAATAATATTACAGGTTATAGTTACTAGAGAGGGGTCGTTGATCCCGGGAGTTATTCTGATTGCCTGATTGGAGTCGTGAAGGAATTTTTTTCCCCTAAAATGGGGAAACTTGGCTTCTACCTCACAGGGGTTTTTTGCCCTCCTCTGGATCAACTTGCAGGAAAACAGGCCGAACTGGATGGACAGATGTCTTTTTTCGGCCTTATAAACTATGTTACTATGACTGCCGCCTTGACAGCATGTGACCACTACAGCTAATCAGTGTCCTCAAAATTTCATTCACAAGAACTAACATCAAATTTTTTGAGCTTTTTGTGTTACTTGTCCTGTTAACTGCACATTAGAAGTTTTTGAGTGTATTCATAAAAATAGTCCATCTTCTGCTTGAGTAGCTGCCGTATTTGCAGGAGCCTTTACTGGTGCTGCTGAACATTGTGACATTACTTAATTTGACATTTCATTCGCTTTGCTAATAAAGTGAGTGAAATGTCAAGAAAAATTAGATCAACTTGTTAAATGATCTCAGCACAAAGAACTCAGAGTTACCTATTTATAGTGCATGGGATTCTGCCATGCTAATCACACAAAGTCATTAAAATTTAGCCGAAGTCTAGAAGCAAGAAATTAATGCAGCGTTAAAGTTTTTAATTGCGATTCTCTTGACACCGTGCATTATCTGACCATCAATCCCATTAACCATAATGAAAACATTGTTTGCCTTATGTCAGCCCTAGGCTGAATTATCAGAAACCTCCAAGTGGAGACCATTAAATCTAAGCACTCTGGAAATTCTTGAAAAACAGGGGTGAATGTAAATCAATACATAAATCTGATTTGGATTGGCAGCTTAGGGTAGGTTTCATGTGGGACACCTGCCCATCTTGTGTGGTGGAGTATTATACTATGAATTTTGGGAACAGAGAGGGGAAGTGAAGTTCAGGTTGACAAACTTGACTCACTATTCTGAGAAACTGCTTTGACAACAAACAAGGGAATTGGCCCAAGGGTCAAGAAAATGAGACTAATTGTCATAGAATGGGCCTTTTCTTCACCCACTAAATTCTTCTATGCTGGGCTATTCTTTACCCAGGTCAGGAGACTTTTCTTCTGTTCAGTGTGGGGAGGGAAGAGGTAGGAAAAAGACAATTTTAGAAATCACAAAATGGTATCCAGCTAGGGTAGTTGTCATGGTTTAACTCTTGGTTTATCTTGGGTCTAATTTGAGCTTGAAATTTCACAGAGAGCAGTAAAGTGGAATAGAGATTTGCCTGGGAAGTAGACCTGGGGTAGTATCAGTAGGGCATACCTATAGAGGGTACGTGGGCAACAAGGTGGCTCAGTGGTTAGCACTGGTGCCTTGCAGCGCTGGGGTCCTAGGTTCCAATCCGACCAAGGACAACATCTGCATGGAGTTTGTATGTTCTCCCCGTCTTTGCATTGGTTTCCTCTGGGTACTCCGGTTTCTTCCCATACTCCAAAGACATACTGATAGGGAACTTAAATTGTGAGCCCCATTGGGGACAGCTTGATGCTAATGTCTGTAAAGCACTGAGGAAAATAGCAGAGCTATATAAATGTGTAACATAATTACACATTTATATAGCTGTAGGTGAAGGCTTTCTTACTTTTTTATTTGGGGTGCAGGAGCTTCAAGTTACAAAAGGGAGCACCGTGACCACAGTGACATTTGTAGGTCAAAATCTTCACAACTGATGTTCTCACCTCTTTTTTGACTGGAAGTGTCAGCTAAATCAGCAGCTAAGATTGCTAAGTCCTGGTGTTGTCATTGTGATTCAGTTATGAAATTTGTCTGATCCAAAATGACACCATTGCTGATTTTTATGAAAACTGGAAGACGTCTCTGTAACTGTGAATGTCTGTGAGAATGCCATAATGATGGCAGAAAATTCAGGTTCAAATACTTTACATGATCAGACGTTTAGCTGCATGAAGTGACTTCCTCTCTGAGATGTATCAGGGACTTCCTCTCTGAGATGTATCAGGGGCGGACACAGACAGCAGAGGGCCCTGTGCAAGGAATGTACCTGTGCCCCATATCCCTTCCCCCTGGACATAACCTCTTCTCCCCCCACTCAGCCCCTCTGACATGCTCCGATGCTTTCCCTTGCCCTGCACTGTAAAGCGCAGGGCAAGGGCTGTTTTGTTTACATTTTTACACTGCTAAGCGGAGACATCACCGGCACTGATGGGCAGCTTTACCGGCAAGGGTGGCGCTAAAGCCTGTACATTAGTACCAGTGACGTCACCGGGCTCACTGCTAGGCAGAAGTCCCTCCTCCCCATAGTACCCCCAGTGGTAATAAGGCTCTGGTAATAAGGCTCTCTCTGGTCCCCTGTGCAGCTGAACGTGCTGCACAGGCGGTATGTCTGCCCCTGCACTGTATGCATAATTATCCACAGTGATACATTTTTTCAACTTTGAGTGCTATTGTGGCTCCACCATAGTTCCTCAAAGTGAGCGCTAATCTTTTCCAGATCTCTCTGCTCTAGAGAACAGTGGGTATCCCCCCATATGATATCTTTATTCATATTTAACATGTAATCTAGTCCTGCATTTAGGAGTGGCAACAATTTTACTAATCAGAAATAGTCCACGGTACCCATGGGACCATGTGTAGGGTTAAAATCTTTATAGGTAATTATGGTAATGTCTTTTTCCCTCAGTACTAATAAGGCCCCCCTATAGGGCACCCCTAATAGAAATAAGGCCAATCTAGAAGGCACTCCTATGGAGCCCTCAGTAGTAATGCCCGCCACCACTGCCCACAGTATTTATAATGTTCCCTGCAGTGCCCCCTGTAATTATAATTCCTCCTGCCGTACCCCCTGGAGTTAAAATCTTCTCTTTAGTGCCCCCATAAATTATAATGCTTGTCCTCTCCCTCCAGTCTTTTATACCATGCAGTCCCATGTAAATAACACCAATCTTCTCCCAAGAGTTTTCTATATGATACAGTCCCATGTAAATAACTTCACTCCTCTCCCTCCAGTATTTTATACCATGCAGTTCCATGTAGATAATACCAGTCCTCTCCCACCAGTCTTCTATATGATACAGTCCCATGTAAATAACTTAAATCCCCTCCTTCAGCTCCCTCCAACACATAGTACCATGTAAATAACATTACTCCCTACCCTCCACTCCTCTATAATATCCAGTCCCATGTGAAATAACACCAGTCATCTCCCCCCAATCTTCTGTAACATACAGTCCCATGTAACTAACAACCCTCTCCTCCCTTCAGTCCCTGTTAAATAACATATTTCCCCTCACTAAACAGGGAGGAGATATAACAGGGGAGAACCACATCTCCCAGCATTTCTCCAGCACTTACATTCACTCCAAGGCATCACAGGTCTCCACTGCTGAGTGCTTCCATTCTCTGCACTGGTCACATGACAGGTCCTATCACCCCTTCCACTGTTGAAAAGATCACATGACTATGATGTCATGGCAGGTCCTTCAACTATGGAGCACAGGGAGAACGGACAGCAGATTCACTGTAAGTCTTAATCAAGGCACACAACCCCCCCTAGAAAGGGCCCCCCTCCCTCTCTGGCCCCCTGTGCAGCTCCCCTGCACTGTATGCATAATTATCCACAGTGATACATTGTTTCAACTTTGAGTGCAATTGTGGCTCCACCATAGTTCCTCAAAGTGAGCGCTAATCTTTTCCAGATCTCTCTGCTCTAGCGAACAGTGGGTATCCCCCCATATGATATCTGTATTCATATTTAATATGTAATCTAGTCCTGCATTTAAGAGTGGCAACAATTTTACTAATCAGAAATAGTCCCCGGTACCCATGGGACCATGTGTAGGGTCAAAATCTTTATAGGTAATGATGGTAATGTCTTTTTCAATAACCCTGAAATGTTAACGTTTCTCAAACATATAGTTGTCCATAGTCCATACAACATTGCCATATTACTTACAGTGAATAATACTGCATTTGCAGTATCCCAGACCTGGGAGGTAGCTGCATATATGTATTGTAATGTTATGCTGTGTACTCCAGCAAATGAGGTGTGGTTGGTCATGGTTAGCAGGAATATGGCTAACCACCCTGTTCCTTCCCTCTTGGTAGGAGTGGGCTGCTTCTACTTCCTCCCAGGAAGGGTAGATCCTGAGAGATAGTGAAGGAGATAGGAGGTACATGACAGGGATCCTACTCCAAGGGACCTTCACTCCTTTGAGACCCTTACTCCAGAAAGATTGAAAGAGTCAAGAGCACTGCTTTAAAAAATCTACAGTGTTCTTAATCAGTGGAATGGTCAGCAAAACCACTTTGTATTTAAAGCTGCTGTATGTGCCACAAGTTATATTCTGCGCAAAGTAAAGAGAGACTTGTAAATGATTACTTCTGGTCTAATTCTTAAAAGCACCTTTTCACTGCACCAACCCCCAATAGCAACGGTCTGAGGGAGTACACCATAACACAACACCTTAGGGCCACTACCACTCCCATCTTAGGGCCACTACCACTCCCATCTTTTGCCCTTAGGATTATCTTCCTAGCTGTGTATCTATAAATCATCTATCTAATATTTATTGTATTTATTTTACTTTTTTATTGTGTTAAGCAAAGTGAAGTGATGTATTCGAAGCGGAATTCGGTACGAAGTTTAGGAAAACTGATTCTAAAAGAATACAAATTTCCTCGAGCTTGGTGGTAATGAATCAGTTTAATTAAAATGGATGCTGCATGTGTTAGAAAGTGAAAGTACTTTAAAGGGTTATTCTCATTTTAGACAATGGGGGCATATCGCTAGGATATGCCCCCATTGTCTTATAGGTGCGGGTCCCACCGCTGGGACCCGCACCTATATCCAGAACGGAGAGGGGAGCGCTGCGCCTGGAGGACCCTGGGTTTCCGGGGGTCTGGCCACCACCAGGCACAGCTCCCCGCTGTGCTCATAGAAATGAATGGGAGCGCAGCGCTCAAGCGCGGCCACCGCTCCCATTTATTTCTGTGGAGCCGACGGAAGTGGCTTGGCTATTTTCGGTGGCCCCATAGAAAACCTATATCCAGAACGGAGCCCCCGAACTGAATAAGGGCGCATGCGCAGCCGCCCTCCATTCATTTCTATGGGGCCACCGAAAATAGCCAAGCCACTTCCGTCGGCTCCACAGAAATAAATGGGAGCGGTGGCCGCGCTTGAGCGCTGCGCTCCCATTCATTTCTATGAGCACAGCGGGGAGCTGTGCCTGGTGGTGGCCAGACCCCCGGAAACCCAGGGTCCTCCAGGCGCAGCGCTCCCCTCTCCGTTCTGGATATAGGTGCGGGTCCCAGCGGTGGGACCCGCACCTATAAGGCAATGGGGGCATATCCTAGCGATATGCCCCCATTGTCTAAGATGAGAATACCCCTTTAAGTGTAGACAAGCCCAGGAATGCGACCTCACCCATAAGCCAGTCAATCCATGGGCAGCCATCCCCTGTGATTAGTGTTGAGTGAATCAAAGCATCTGAAGTGGAATTTGATCTGAAGTTTAGGAAAAATTTGATTCACAATAAATCCAAATTTCCTCATGCTTCGCAGTAACAAATGTTTTTTTTTTCCTAAAATGCCGGCTACACGTTTTACAAAGTGAAAGTAAGAAAACTGGAAAAGTGAGATCATCTATAAAGCCATGCACACAGCCAATCAACAGCTAGCTAGTCCCTGTGATATCATAGCCCTATGAAAACCTCATCCTGTGCAGTGTCAGACATTTCACTGTTCAAGAAACCTTTAATTGTGGAATATTGGATAGGGAGTGTGCAGGGACAGTGCAGGGAGATCGTAGGGAGAGTTTTAGGGAAACTGCAGGGACAATGCAAGGAAAGTGGAGGCTCTGTAATCTGAAGGTGAAGGTATCCATAGGGGACAGCACACTTTGCATCAATCCCTGTGTAGGGCACAGAGATATCTAATTGAACAATGTCCACCTTGTTCAATAGATAAGCAATTCTCCTCATAGATTGTAAGCTCTTGCGAGCAGGCCCTCATTCCTCTTGTTGTAATAATTGACTTGTCTGTTGCTATGTTATTTATGACTGTTTGTATATGAACCCCTGAACTGTAAAGCGCTGCGGAATATGTTGGCACTATATAAATAAAGATTATTATTAATTCTATTAGGTCTTGATTCTCAAATTGGGGTGAATAAGTGGTGTAATGTATCTGTTATTGGGGTGCCCAGCTTGTTTAATAGATAAGCAATTCCATTACGTCTTGGGTAAATAAACAGTCTAATGCTACTGTTTTGGGGTGTCCACCTTGTTTAATAGATAAGCAATTCGATTAGGCTTTCATTCTCAAATAGGGGTAAATAACCTGTCTAATTTAACTGTTATTGGGGCATCCACCTTGTTAAATAGGTAGGCTATTCTATAATGTCTTCATTCACAAATTTGGGTGAATAATCTGTAATATTACTGTTATTGGGGTGTCCTCTTTTTTTAATAGATAAGCAATTCCATTAGGCCTTGGTTCTCAAATTGGGGTGAATAAGCATTGTTATTTAACTGTTATTGTGATGCCTACCTTGTTTAATAGATAAGAAATTCTATTACGCCTTGATTCTCAAATTAGGATGACTAATACTACTGTTATTGGGGTGTCCACATTGAATAACTTCTTTTACATATACAGTTGCTCCAAACAGGCAGTGGCAAAAATGTTGCTGGAGCTGGCAGAGCTAGCAGAAGAAGAAGGGGAAGTGGTAGCAGCAGCAGCCGCAGCAACTGGCCAGAGCTGCCACTGTCATCTAGTGGTCGTGTTTTGACGACCAATCTGGCTGTCCAGGAATGGTTGACTCAACATCATCTCAGCTGACATTAGACACCCACAGCCAGGAGTCGGTGTGTCCCTCTAACACCACACTAAGTTGGCATGGCTAAAGAACAAATCATGTGCCCCCACCTGTCCTGAATCTGCCTCTTTCATTTGCTGCTCTTTCTGCCAGGCAAGTAATGTATGCTGCTGGTTATGCTACGCTTTTCAGCTAGGAAGATATCTTCGAGGACAGTCAGCAGCTACTGCCCAGTCCAGATTTAGAGGGGAGGTCTGCTGTTTACTAGTGTAGATGTGCAAGTAGCAACAATGACAGTCACATGGGAGCAGGTGTTGCAAACGGTCAGGGATGCGGCCATCAGACTGGTGAGGGTTACATACAGTAAGTGACAAGCAGACAGTGATAATGTAGCCGATCGCACGTGGGAGCCGGGTAAAGAGTGGGCTTCATCCTCATCTTCAGAGGGTGAGGGTGGCAGGTTGCCCATGAGACAGTGGCAGGATGGGAGTGTGCGGCTGAGCCAGTAGAGTCCAAGCATGGCTGTGAGCCAGCAGAGTGGCAGCAGTATGAGATCTGGGGCCAAAAATGCCCAGGGTAGACAGTCTGCTACTCAGGAGGTTACCTGTCTGGAAACAACTAGCGGTGCACAGCTTCATAAAGGCAGCGTTAGGCAGTCATCATGCAATGGTGGGGGTAAAATGCCATACTTACTGGTGTGGAGATTTTTCATCATGTCGCTGGAGGACGTCAGCATGGCCATATGCATGATCTGTGGGCAGAAGGTGAATGTGGCCAGGGTGCTAATGTTGTCAACACTTGGAGCAGTCAGGGCTCCACCACCTCAGCAGAAGGGAGCTATGTTTCCTTTCCATCATCTACTGGTCCTGATGTTCTTCCTACTCCTCGTCACGCGTTTTGCCAGCAATCAATCACTGAGGTGATTGCAAAAAGACAACAGTATGCATGCACTCATCCAACAGCACAGAAGCTGAATGTGCTCTTGATCAAGTTGCTGGTACTACAGTCCCTCGCTTTACATGTGGTTGACTCTGCACCTTTCAGAGAACTGATGGCTTGTGCCGATCCAAGGCAGAGAGTCCCAAGTCGTCACTACTTCTCTGAAAAAGCGGTACCAACCCTGCACACATACATACAGCAGAAGGTGGGCCAGTTCTTGAGCATGTCTGTGTCGGTTACAGTTCATGGCAGTGCCGACGTGTGGAGGTATAACTACTGTCAAGTACAATATATGTCCTTTACAGCCCTTTACCACCTATGCAGAGCACGTCGGTGTCACACTGTTCTACACATGGCCAGCCTGGACAAATGGAGTTACACCAGGAGGAACGGCTCTACATCTTTCATCAAGAAATCGGATCCTGGTTGTCTCCTCGACAACTGAAGATCGGCACCATGGTCACCAATAACAAGAAGAACATTCTGTTCGTGCTGCGTTAAGGAGGGCTGACCCATACACCCTGCATGGCGCACTTCTTTAATCTGGTTGTAACTCGGTTCCTAAAGTCTTCCATCGAACTGCAAGATGGCTTAAAAATAGCCAGGAAACTGTGCATGCACTGCAGCCACTCTTACCGTGCAAAACACACCCTCCTTGAGCTGCAAAGGCAGAACAGTGTTCCCCCCCACCATTGCCTCATATGCGACGTTTCAACACGTTGGAACTCCACCCTCCATATGTTGGACCAAATATATGACCAGAGGAAGGCTGAGAGGGATGATAAACTCAACTACTATTGAGACATTCTATGCAGTCGGTTGGTCGCTGTATATGTGCGCCATCCTCATGAAGGTCTTTCCGGGGAGACCCACTGCACTCACGCTCCACTGCCATGATTGCTGAAGGGGGGGGGGGGTAGGAGCAGCACCAGCTCCATCAGCAGCAACTTAAGTCTTGAGTCTCTAATGAGCACTTATCTTCACCCGCCTACTGAGGAAACTAGCCAACAGCAACAGAACCCGAACCAGCACTGGTGCCTGATGCATAAGACTAGATCATTCTGGCAGTAATGTTCTGACTGCAGTGTGCTTCCACACCAAAACATTGTGAAAAATGTCCCGTTACATCTGGCCACGTGCTTCAGCCACTATTCTGATGCTACCACCTTCTTGAAGCCACACACCTGCTGCCTCTGCTGCCATCATCTCCTACTGCCACCATCTTGTGCTCTTACTGCTACTGCTGTTGCCCCCCACCCCCTCACTGGGCCACTATGTTGACTCCTCTTGTTGTTGTCACCCTCACCACTCTGTGACGGGGCCACTAGTGTCCCTGTTTGGCCTTGTTGACATAACCACTTATTTTACTCTTCTGATCTGTCGGAAGAACCGAAAAATGAGAAACACAACGGATCCTGTCTTTGGAGCATCCATAAGAACTGTATCACACAGTCAGTATTTTGCATCGGGATTTGATCATGATTTGGAAACCAAAAGCAGGAGTGGGTCCAAAACAAAGAAGACATACAATATGCTATCTCTGTTTTAGACCCACTCTTGTTTCTGCCTTATGAATACTGATCAAATACTGATGCAAAAAACTGAACATATACTGACCATGTGATAGAGGCCATTAAAGTCCTGTATACAGGACCTCTTTTTTTCTATCATGTCTCTGTCTATATATTTGGTATAAACAAAAAACAGTAAACAAAGTGTGATACACAGGAGTCATTCCTACCCCCAGGCCTCGTACCTCAGGAGGTGGATTATAGTATACATTAATATATGTTATACACACGCCACTTTACAGATTTTTATCAAACCAATAAATCAACACAAGTAACACTGAGGACATTTTTATGACTCTTAGTTTAATTGCTTTGTTCAGTTGTTCTCTGGGGAAAGTGCTGGCATTATTCATTTGTTTCATTAAGTGGAGCAGAGTACACAAAACAGTCTTCTCTGCAGTTACAGCTTCCACCTAAAATAAAGAGGTTCTGAGCCTCATGTAATATTACAACAATCTGATTATTATAGTTATACACTATTTGATAGATAAATGGGGATGTAGAGGAAAAAAAGGTTTGGTATTTTTCCAGACAAGGCATCGTCTTTTTCCATGAGCTATTACATGATGTTACAGTTTAGCGTCATTGAAATAAACTGCAATACCACTAAAAGCCCAGAGACATCAGTGACACTCTTTGTGGAAAAATATCCTTCTCATAAACCCTTGCAGTTGTTGTTTTGCCGTCTCTTCTATCCCCTCAGTTCAATTCCAGTTTGCCTTAGGCTGAAAAACATGTAGAGGATTTTACGGTGGTACACAGTTGCTGTGGATCCATACTACACATTAGTACTCTGCATGCCACTGTATGATACCCTGTCTTATGAGACTGTGAAATGTTAAAATCTTAATAGATTTACAATTATGTAATAATATAAAGCTCATAATCACCCTAATAGTTATAGAATTAAAGGCAATGGACACCTTTGACATAGAAAAATGATGCTACTGGTTACCTGACGTACAAAAACGGGGTTGCACTAAATTTCTGCCTGCAATCTTCATTCCTTCAATCATTATTAGACCTCTGATACGTAGTTTGCATCCTGTTCCCAGTTTCTGAATTTTCTCCTGTGGGCATGTCCCATCCACATCTTGGATCTGTATGTCTAGGTCGCTGCTGCCTGTATTAGTTCTCGTCAGAGGCGTAGCTAGTGGCTTCCCAAACACACGTTTCCAACTTCACAGGCACATACTACTAGTTGTGGTTATAATATTGTATTAGAAAGATGACTGTATAAACTGCTAGATCATCTATGCTGTTAAGTACAGTACAATAGACTTTCTACATACCCTACTCTAAATACTCTACCACATAATGCAGTAAAATATAGGAGTAATAGGAGTAAAAAACAAGGGGACTCCTATGTTAAAGGAAACCTGTCCCCAGTTTTTACATTACTAAACTAACAGTCCCCTCAAGCATTGTCTCCTTTATGTTAAAACTCGATCGTTTACCTATTAAAAATCGTCTCCAAAGTCATATGCAAATGAGCTGAGAAGAGTCACTTTATGTATGAGATGAGTCACGCTAAGAGGATGGAGGGTCACTTCAGAGGCCCTTATCCTGGCCTCTATAGCCCAGAGAACCAGGGAAACTGAGTTTTTATCTGCAGCTCTGGGACACTAGCAGCCAGAAAATATAAAATGGCGCGAGGGACAGAGAGGAGGAGTTATGTCACGGCGTGCTCAGGTCATCACACCGTGACAGACAGCTTAGGGCAGAAAAGCGAGCGGACGGAGGTGCAGTATGACTCTGTGACAGAAGCTAAAGTTCACAGCATCATGCCACAGCTCAGTCCGCTCGCTTTACACCACTGTTGTGATGGTGCAGGAGAGCACTGTCGGACCTGGCAGAGAAGCGATTGGATGGAGGTGTGGCATGACGCTGTAACAGTAGATTAGTTCACAGCATCATGCTGCAGTTTTCCTGTTGCAACAGTGCTATCCTGCACTATCACTACAGTGGACGGAGGTGCGGACTGACGATAGATTAGTAGATCATGCCACTCCTCTGTCCGCTCGCTTAACACCACTTGTCACAGCCAGCGGACGGAAGTGTGGCATGATCTACTAATCTATTGTCAGTCCGCTGTAGTAGAGAGGAGATCACTGTGGACGCAGCGTCATGCTCCTCCCCACCGCCTACTAACCCTTCCGGTTCTCTCTGCAACAGCCTGGGACGTGGTGCCTTTCAACTGTGCAGGGTGGGACTGGGACTAAAAAGAAGACCTGGCACAAACCCTCTGCCAGCCCACATAAAAATTGCCATTTTCACAACACTGGAGTATGTCAGTAAGGGTGGGTTCACACTGAAAACACATATGCGTTTTCACCAAAACGCATGCGTTTGGTTGATAGAAACATGTGTTTAGCGTTGTTAATCATTATAATTAATATTACAACGCTAAACGTTTCTATTAACCAAACGCATGCGTTTTTGTGAAAACGCATATGCGTTTAGCTTTGCGTTTTGCCCGATGCGTTTCAAAACGTATCACCAAAATGCAACGTGTGAACCCACCCTTGGGGTAAACCGACTGAGCTACATTTGCAATCAATTAGAAATACCTGGAGTGTGTGGTTTCACTGAACCCCTTTGTGTTTAAATATTAATTCTGTTATACCAAGAATATCGGGGTGAAGACACAAGACACGGGTCTGCTGCTGGTTTTCCACAGCTCAAATTGACATACTGTGGCTTGAAAACTCGCAGTGCAGGTCACTTTGTGCTGCGTTTTTTTGCAGCATGATGATACATCATAGCAGGTTAGCCACTGGGCATGTCCAAGACAGCTGATCGATTGTGAGTCCTGTTGGAATGCATCTTATAACAGCCATATATGGAATTCCCCTTTTAGGATTAGAGCCAATTCACATTTTTTTGCATCAGTTATTTTAAACTAAAACCAGCTGTGGTCGAACACACAGAACAGGTGCAAGTCTTTCCATATACCTTATCTCTGTGTACTCCACACACCTGGTTTTAGTTAAAAAAACTGATGCAAATAACTGATGGAAAATGGAGATGTGAACTGGCCCTTAGCCTGCTATTGTGCCGGCATGTATTTACTATATTTCTACATAACTATCGCAGCAATGTACCGTATCTAGAACTTGCCAGCAAAATTAATGCAACAAAAGGAGTCATGATAAACATACCAGATCAGCCCACTGTGCCCCCATCAAACCACAGATCAGCCTACTGTGCCCCCATCAGACCTCAGATCAACAAAATGTGCCCCCATCAGACCTCAGATCAGCAGAATGTGCCCCATCAGACCTCAGGTCAGCAGAATGTGCCCCCAACAGACCTCAGATCAACAGAATGTGCCCCCAACAGACCTCAGATCATCAGAATGTGCCCCCATCAGACCTCAGATCATCAGAATGTGCCCCCAACAGACCTCAGATCAACAGAATGTGCCCCCAACAGACCTCAGATCATCAGAATGTGCCCCATCAGACCTCAGATCATCAGAATGTGCCCCCCATCAGACCTCAGATCATCAGAATGTGCCCCATCAGACCTCAGATCATCAGAATGTGCCCCCATCAGACCTCAGATCATCAGAATGTGCCCCCATCAGACCTCAGATCATCAGAATGTGCCCCCATCAGACCTCAGATCAGCTTAATGTGCCCCCATCAGACCTCAGATCAGCCTATTGTGCCCCCATCAGACCTCAGATCAGCCTACTGTGCCCCCATCAGACCTCAGATCAACAGAATGTGCCCCCATCAGACCTCAGATCAGCAGAATGTGCCCCCATCAGACCTCAGATCAGCATATTGTGCCCCCATCAGACCTCAGATCAGCATATTGTGCCCCCATCAGACCTCAGATCAGCAGAATGTGCCCCCATCAGACCTCAGATCAGCAGAATGTGCCCCATCAGACCTCAGATCAGCAGAATGTGCCCCCATCAGACCTCAGATCATCAGAATGTGCCCCATCAGACCTCAGATCAGCAGAATGTGCCCCCATCAGACCTCAGATCAGCAGAATGTGCCCCCATCAGACCTCAGATCATCAGAATGTGCCCCCATCAGACCTCAGATCAGCCCACCAAGCCACACATGGTTAAAATAAAAGCCTTTCTTACCTGTCCTGCTGCAGCGTCAGGTCATAGTGCGCGCCGGCCAGGGAAGAGAGTGGAGCGCCGGATCGGAGGGCAGCCGCAGCGCAGGACAGGTGGCCTAAGGCCATCCCTGCTGGGCCACCAAGAGGCACTGGGCCCGGAGCCGTCGCCCCCCCTGCCCCCCCGGTAGCTATGCCTCTGGTTCTCATGTATAAGTACATATGCATTCCTGGACTGGGATCTGATGCTGACAGTCAGTAATGCTGAGGAGTATGCAGTGAGTCTGTAAGAGGCTTGAAAAAAGTCTTTTCCCTCTTACAAAGAAAATACATGAATCCATTGAACTTATAACCAATGAATATAGGTCATTTTTTACCCTGGTAAGGTGTCAGTGCCAACAATGTTAAACTGTTATGTGGCTGAACTTTGCATAATATATCAGTATTCACCTGATATGTAGCTAATATAACATATTACCATTACAGTATATCTCTATATCATCGTTATGTCTCCTTGCACCTAAGTGTGCATATAAAACATACCATGTAAATATACTATGTGAAGTAACATATGCAGCAAGAAAATGGTAAAATATAGTTGCCCTTCTGTGTGTAAAACATCCTGTGTGAGTTGAAGCCGTGAGTAGCTGTATACACTATTAGTGATGGATGATGGACACTGGTGTGATGTTAATCACACTGAGTAATGTGGGTTAACTGCCAGAGAAAGGACAATGATGGGGAAAGTCAAAGGTCAGTGGAAGGTTCACACAAAAGGTGTCCTCACCCTGGGAGTAGAGATGAGTGAATCTATTCGCCGCTTCGTAGATTCGATACGAATCTTGGAAATTTTCCACTGCAAAGTGAATACGGATTTTTTGAGATTCGCGTCATTAGATTCAAAAATGTTCTTAAAGCTTTCTATGCATTCGCTACGTACTTGTCCGATAAATTGTATGCTAATGTTACGTATAAGTTACTCTATACGCCCATGCGTACGAATTCAGTTAATTAGCAAACTTTTACTGTTCATTATTCGTGCTGCAAAAAGACCTGTTTGAAGGGCTTGCTCTGATTGGCTCAGACTCGGTAAGCCAGTGACGCATCAGTTGTGCTGCGACTGCTGAGACGAGCAGAAGCACTGCCTGTGAAGTTCTGAGAGACAGTGAACTCTTGTGTTAAAATTGGGGTGTAATTCTTCTGGGAATCTATATTACACATATCAGGGATACTGCAGGGCCAGTGCAGGGCTAGTAATTAATCAGGCAGGGAGAGAGACAGGGAGAGAGACAAAGACCAGCTGCAGGGCCACAGTCAAGTGAAAATGTCTGGCATGGAAAAGCAAAAGGGTTCCAGAAAGACTTCGAGCTCCAAAAAAAGAAGGTGGCACAGGGCAGCAGTGCCAAAGGACATGCTTCTACCTGTAGAATTCGTAATAGTTGGCCACTGTTCCACCAGGCTAACCCACCAAGGCGCAAAATTGGAGGAGAAAGTGGATGACATAGTGGAGTGGATGGCACGCTCATCTCAGTCACAGCCGGATGATCTGCTGTCATCTGCTGATACAGTATCATGTAGCCAGGGGTTAGACTCAGAGCGTTCCTCCT
>ONZH01002214.1:0-86558 GCA_900303285.1 Rhinella marina | reverse complement strand
TGTGGACATCCCTCTGCCTGTGGACATCCCTCTGCCTCTTGCTGCCTTTTTCGGTGCTGCGCAGACCACCACCTCTCCACTGCTTTCCTCGCTGGACATCACCCCCTGGCCAAGTGGGGTCGGTCATTTCGTCATCCACCAGCTCCTCTTCCACTTCCTCACTCTGCTCCTCCTCCTGCCCACTGGACATTCCAACAGCCTCCCTTGATGGCAACTGCGTCTCATCATCATCATCGCTCATGATAACAGATGCTGGCTCAGGGTCCACATCAGCAGGAGATGGCGAAACTCCAGTGTTTGGGCATCACTACAAACAAATTCCTCTGCTAGCTCCTGGGATTCTTCCGGCACATCTGAAAAAGGACCCGAAAAGAGCTCCTGGGAGGGGTCAAGGGTGGGATGACTCTGTTGGCCAGGTGTGGAGGAAGGAGGGTCAGAGTGAGACTGTGTGGATGACTGGCTGGTGGACAACTGTGTGGAAGCGCTATCGGCTATCCATTGCACCACCTGTTCAACCTGCTCAGGCCTCAACAGCGGTGTAACCCGCCCCCTGCTTAACTGTCCCATAAAGGCAGGGATTCTGGATGAGCGGGATCCTGGCTGATCCTCACCAGCACACATTGTATACCCACTGGCTTCAACAAGGCCCCCAACAGCATTTCCGCGCCCCCGTCCTCGTCCACGTCCACGTCCTATTCCGCTAGCCCCCCTCCGCATTTTATTTTTTTTTTGTTGCAAATACAATATTTGGGTATATAATTAGGTATGTGAAATACTTTAGCAAGAGAACGCACAGTACAGTGGCCTATTAAAAGGCCTAGATATTGTATATTTCAAAGTACACAGCCGTGTAGTAACTGAACAGACGGTGGGTATTTACACCAGGTATGTGAGATAATTTAACAAGAGAACGCACAGTACAGTGGCCTATTAAATGGCCTAGATATTGTATATTTCAAAGTACAAAGCCGTGTAGTAACTGAACAGACGGTGGGTATGTACACCAGGTATGTGAGATACTTTAACAAGAAACGCACAGTACAGTGGCCTATTAAATGGCCTAGATATTGTATATTTCAAAGTACAAAGCCGTGTAGTAACTGAACAGACGGTGGGTATGTACACCAGGTATGTGAGATAATTTAACAAGAAAACGCACAGTACAGTGGCCTATTAAATGGCCTAGATATTGTATATTTCAAAGTACAAAGCCGTGTAGTAACTGAACAGACGGTGGGTATGTACACCAGGTATGTGAGATACTTTAACAAGAAAACGCACAGTACAGTGGCCTATTAAATGGCCTAGATATTGTATATTTCAAAGTACAAAGCCGTGTAGTAACTGAACAGACGGTGGGTATGTACACCAGGTATGTGAGATACTTTAACAAGAAAACGCACAGTACAGTGGCCTATTAAATGGCCTAGATATTGTATATTTCAAAGTACAAAGCCGTGTAGTAACTGAACAGACGGTGGGTATTTACACCAGGTATGTGAGATAATTTAACAAGAGAACGCACAGTACAGTGGCCTATTAAATGGCCTAGATATTGTATATTTCAAAGTACAAAGCCGTGTAGTAACTGAACAGACGGTGGGTATGTACACCAGGTATGTGAGATAATTTAACAAGAGAACGCACAGTACAGTGGCCTATTAAATGGCCCTAGATATTGTATATTTCAAAGTACAAAGCCGTGTAGTAACTGAACAGACGGTGGGTATGTACACCAGGTATGTGAGATACTTTAACAAGAAAACGCACAGTACAGTGGCCTATTAAATGGCCTAGATATTGTATATTTCAAAGTACAAAGCCGTGTAGTAACTGAACAGACGGTGGGTATGTACACCAGGTATGTGAGATACTTTAACAAGAAAACGCACAGTACAGTGGCCTATTAAATGGCCTAGATATTGTATATTTCAAAGTACAAAGCCGTGTAGTAACTGAACAGACGGTGGGTATTTACACCAGGTATGTGAGATAATTTAACAAGAGAACGCACAGTACAGTGGCCTATTAAAATGCCTAGATATTGTATATTTCAAAGTACAAAGCCGTGTAGTAACTGAACAGACGGTGGGTATGTACACCAGGTATGTGAGATAATTTAACAAGAGAACGCACAGTACAGTGGCCTATTAAATGGCCTAGATATTGTATATTTCAAAGTACAAAGCCGTGTAGTAACTGAACAGACGGTGGGTATGTACACCAGGTATGTGAGATAATTTAACAAGAGAACGCACAGTACAGTGGCCTATTAAATGGCCTAGATATTGTATATTTCAAAGTACAAAGCCGTGTAGTAACTGAACAGACGGTGGGTATGTACACCAGGTATGTGAGATAATTTAACAAGAGAACGCACAGTACAGTGGCCTATTAAATGGCCTAGATATTGTATATTTCAAAGTACAAAGCCGTGTAGTAACTGAACAGACGGTGGGTATGTACACCAGGTATGTGAGATATTTAACAAGAGAACGCACAGTACAGTGGCCTATTAAATGGCCTAGATATTGTATATTTCAAAGTACAAAGCCGTGTAGTAACTGAACAGACGGTGGGTATGTACACCAGGTATGTGAGATAATTTAACAAGAGAACGCACAGTACAGTGGCCTATTAAATGGCCTAGATATTGTATATTTCAAAGTACAAAGCCGTGTAGTAACTGAACAGACGGTGGGTATGTACACCAGGTATGTGAGATAATTTAACAAGAAAACGCACAGTACAGTGGCCTATTAAATGGCCTAGATATTGTATATTTCAAAGTACAAAGCCGTGTAGTAACTGAACAGACGGTGGGTATGTACACCAGGTATGTGAGATAATTTAACAAGAAAACGCACAGTACAGTGGCCTATTAAATGGCCTAGATATTGTATATTTCAAAGTACAAAGCCGTGTAGTAACTGAACAGACGGTGGGTATGTACACCAGGTATGTGAGATACTTTAACAAGAGAACGCACAGTACAGTGGCCTATTAAATGGCCTAGATATTGTATATTTCAAAGTACAAAGCCGTGTAGTAACTGAACAGACGGTGGGTATGTACACCAGGTATGTGAGATAATTTAACAAGAGAACGCACAGTACAGTGGCCTATTAAATGGCCTAGATATTGTATATTTCAAAGTACAAAGCCGTGTAGTAACTGAACAGACGGTGGGTATGTACACCAGGTATGTGAGATACTTTAACAAGAAAACGCACAGTACAGTGGCCTATTAAATGGCCTAGATATTGTATATTTCAAAGTACAAAGCCGTGTAGTAACTGAACAGACGGTGGGTATGTACACCAGGTATGTGAGATAATTTAACAAGAGAACGCACAGTACAGTGGCCTATTAAAATGCCTAGATATTGTATATTTCAAAGTACAAAGCCGTGTAGTAACTGAACAGACGGTGGGTATTTACACCAGGTATGTGAGATAATTTAACAAGAGAACGCACAGTACAGTGGCCTATTAAATGGCCTAGATATTGTATATTTCAAAGTACAAAGCCGTGTAGTAACTGAACAGACGGTGGGTATGTACACCAGGTATGTGAGATAATTTAACAAGAGAACGCACAGTACAGTGGCCTATTAAATGGCCTAGATATTGTATATTTCAAAGTACAAAGCCGTGTAGTAACTGAACAGACGGTGGGTATGTACACCAGGTATGTGAGATAATTTAACAAGAGAACGCACAGTACAGTGGCCTATTAAATGGCCTAGATATTGTATATTTCAAAGTACAAAGCCGTGTAGTAACTGAACAGACGGTGGGTATGTACACCAGGTATGTGAGATAATTTAACAAGAGAACGCACAGTACAGTGGCCTATTAAATGGCCTAGATATTGTATATTTCAAAGTACAAAGCCGTGTAGTAACTGAACAGACGGTGGGTATGTACACCAGGTATGTGAGATAATTTAACAAGAGAACGCACAGTACAGTGGCCTATTAAATGGCCTAGATATTGTATATTTCAAAGTACAAAGCCGTGTAGTAACTGAACAGACGGTGGGTATGTACACCAGGTATGTGAGATACTTTAACAAGAAAACGCACAGTACAGTGGCCTATTAAATGGCCTAGATATTGTATATTTCAAAGTACAAAGCCGTGTAGTAACTGAACAGACGGTGGGTATGTACACCAGGTATGTGAGATACTTTAACAAGAAAACGCACAGTACAGTGGCCTATTAAATGGCCTAGATATTGTATATTTCAAAGTACAAAGCCGTGTAGTAACTGAACAGACGGTGGGTATGTACACCAGGTATGTGAGATACTTTAACAAGAAAACGCACAGTACAGTGGCCTATTAAATGGCCTAGATATTGTATATTTCAAAGTACAAAGCCGTGTAGTAACTGAACAGACGGTGGGTATTTACACCAGGTATGTGAGATAATTTAACAAGAGAACGCACAGTACAGTGGCCTATTAAAATGCCTAGATATTGTATATTTCAAAGTACAACAGCCGTGTAGTAACTGAACAGACGGTGGGTATTTACACCAGGTATGTGAGATAATTTAACAAGAGAACGTACAGTACAGTGGCCTATTAAATGGCCTAGATATTGTATATTTCAAAGTACAAAGCCGTGTAGTAACTGAACAGACGGTGGGTATGTACACCAGGTATGTGAGATACTTTAACAAGAAAACGCACAGTACAGTGGCCTATTAAATGGCCTAGATATTGTATATTTCAAAGTACAAAGCCGTGTAGTAACTGAACAGACGGTGGGTATTTACACCAGGTATGTGAGATAATTTAGCAAGAGAACGCACAGTACAGTGGCCTATTAAAATGCCTAGATATTGTATATTTCAAAGTACAAAGCCGTGTAGTAACTGAACAGACGGTGGGTATTTACACCAGGTATGTGAGATAATTTAGCAAGAGAACGCACAGTACAGTGGCCTATTAAAATGCCTAGATATTGTATATTTCAAAGTACACAGCAGTAGTGCCAAATATAGTTTGGTATGTAGCAGAGCACCTAATACACCACTAATGCCTCTCTCTGTCCCTACTCCAGCAGCTATCCCTGAATACAGCAGCCGTTCTCTGTAAAGTCTATATTGTAGTAAAGCTATCACTGAAGTCCACTGTAGTAGCCCTGATAAGGGCTTTTAATCACGCTCCTGCCTGTCCAACAGCTAAAATCTGTCTCTCCCTTCTCCAGCCTCTGTCCCTGACTAAGTTCACGCAGCATATGCGTACGAGCAGGAAGAGCTGAGTTTTTATGATTCGAGGTCACATGGTTTTTCCAGCCAATCCATGTAGACGCTGTTTTCGCGCTGCCAGCGTGCTCAGCGTGCCTGTCATACCCCCCCTGCATGTTGATTGGTGGAAAAAGAGCGCCAGGGAAGGTGGGAGGGGAAACGAATTCTAAGTGCGCCATCGCCGTTATACTCGATTGAAATCGAGTGTGCCGAATATCGTAGTATTCGATCGAATACCGGCTCGATCGAACACTACTCGCTCATCTCTAATAGTTATTACATCTCCCCTCAGTCCTCTTTTTTCTAAAGTGAATAAGCCTAATTTTGATAATCTTTCTGGGTCCTGTAGTCCACCCATTCCAGTTATTCCAATTTTCAGTCAATTTTCCCAAAAATCGGGTCAGTATTGCTGACACCTTCGTTTTTCGCCTGCGCTGGTTTCCCTCATGGAGACACTTTGTTATAAAGTTCTGTTTCTTCTCCTCCCGACGTCTCATACTGAGTCTGATACAATCCCACGTCCGGGACGCGCTCTCCTCCTCCTCCTCCGCGCCTCGCACACCATCCATCTCCCCGGCACCCCCGTCATTTATCTCCGGAGCAGGAATCACTGTCAGCGGTAGATTTATGGCGAGCACTGACTGCCATTAAAGTCGGAAATTCACTTTATTTTATTGTTAATTGAGGAATTAATTGTATTAAGAGATTTTTGATGGGATTGGATGGCTTATTCCATCCCCAGGGGTCCGGGCCGAGATCTCAGCGTTACAGGGATTGTCTGTAGAGATGCGGCTCCGAGAGGGTGATATTTCCACAACGTCTACGTGTGCGCGTCTTGTCCTGGAAAATGCTAACTTGCTTTTTGATGCACATTAACCCTTCAATGCATGAGTCATTTTATTCTAATGCTTCTTAGTTCTATCTTTTGGGGAAAAACAATATGGCCGCTATCTACCATAGAGGTTGACAACCTGCATTCCTAGACATAGTGCCACGTTGGTTTCCATAGATGAAGCAAAGGGCTTCTGCATTGGGGCCCACCACCATAGCAATGCTTACATAGGGCAGAGGGCCCCCTCAGGATCTCACCCCCTTTAGGATGAAGCTGGTTGGTAAGGGGTCTGTTTTGTATTGGGGGCACTGGAGATGGAAGTTTTGCCTCTGAATAACAGTATGTAACGTAATGTGAATTCAAGTGTCTGCCCAAGACTTTCTGACCAACCAGCAGAGCTGATGCAATGATCTGCAGACTAGTGAGGGGAGGAGGTCCTAGTGTCAAAGCTCCATCCACAGACAAGGACTGTCTAACACCCACTGATAAGAGGCTCTGAGACCTGCACTGTCGTTATACCTGCAAAACCCCTTCACATAAATAAACAACAAAAAAAGCAAGGAATGGACAATTGACTTTGTACCAGAGACGTTCATATCCAAGATGATCAGAAGTGAAGAAAATCTAAGTGAGACACTTCTTGTTAGTCCAACACACAGTTTTTTTTATTTTTTTTTTAATTTAGATATCCAGTGGTTCCAAAGTAGTTTTCTGTCAAATGACGAGGCTATATTTGTAGACTAGGTCCTGATGTTGGTTGGTAAAAATGAATTAAAGCAGAAGAACCAGGGGTGGAAAGTATTGTAAGGGTATTTTTTAAAGTACTAATTGGTTCTGTCCCCTTTAATTCTGTTTAATACTCTGTGTAATATTTCACAGATTTCCCTTGTAATGTAGTGGGTTAGAGATAGTAAGATAGTACCCATCCCCCATTTTACTGATAAGAACACATTCCTGAGTGATCATGCATGCTTCACACTGGAGGAGGGGCTAAAGGTTTTAAATCTGTCAGACGCATTCAATCAGGGCACTCCATTGAAGACTTCATTCTAGATAGGATGTGAGGATTGATTTGCCCTATTTCTTGTATACCCTGGTGTGTCGTCCATGTGCTATGACATCAGGCAGGTCCTACGCTAAACCTACCTATGCCGTTGGGCATCTATATCCAGGAGCGCGGACTCTGCACATATAGGTGTGTTTCTCCTAGTCACCTCTATATGCATCTAGCAACACACCTATATGTGCAGAGTCCGCGCTCCTGGATATAGATGCCCAACGGCATAGGTAGGTTTAGCGTAGGACCTGCTTGACCTGAGACCACCTTGGCGCTGGGTAGGCGGGCACAGATGTGTTTTGATAAAAATATATTGGCTAAGAGTCTCAGATTTTATCATATCAGAATGAGGGCTTAGTTTATACAGTATATTATTTGCATCTATTTTTGTGCACTAATATTCTTTTTCTATGATTTATTTATATATGTAGCCACTGACATCCGCAATCATTATTATCACACCATGCAGGATGTTTTTTATCCTTTTTTTTCTGTGAGTTTTGCTTAATTTGTGTGTAAGTGTATCTTTCCCCCTATCTTTCATCGTGTCCAATTGTTGGATCTTCTTGTCCAGTAACTTCCTAGCAGCTGTGTAGACTCCTCCAACAAGCCACCTAAAGGTCTCTTTATACGGGACGATGTACAAGCAGATTGTAAGGAATGAAGCGTTCCTTCCCGGCAATCTGCTGATCGCTAGCGGAGGAGACCGGTACATTTACATGCACTGACCTCCTCCAGCTCCTCCACAGTATGGGGAGCAGTGATCGCCAATGCCATCGCTCTTCCCCATACAGACCCGTTGTTTCCTGGCAGCAGATCGTGTTTACACAGCACAATCTACCACTGGGAAACTATGATCTTTTGTGCTGCACACAAAACGATCCAAATACCAGATAAATGAACATTTCACTCGTTCATTGGGTAATTGGCGGGGCATTTACACTGCCAGATCATTGCTAATGAGCATTACTATGAATGCTTGGGGTCTTGGTCTGTTATGAACAGCAGGGGAACTTCTATCATGCAGGGGTCTTCCTGTTGCTTCTTATTCACTTAGCAACTTTGTTTATTGCTTAGCTTTGCCTGGCTGATTGGGGTGGAGTTGCTAAGGGTTGAGCCTATTTCTATCTGGACATTTCTCAGCTCTGGTTGTCGGGTATAGTGTTTGCCATCGACATCTCCTGGATTCTTTTGTTCAGATCTTGTTCTGGTTTAGTACGGTAAGTTTTCTAGAATCTGTAATTCCCCGGTAGAGATTCGTAGATTCGATACGAATCTTGGAAATTTATTAACACCGAAGCGAATCCGAATATTTTCAGATTCGCTTCGGAAGATTTGTCTAAAATCTTTGTACGCTGACACTACGTACGCATCATATTATTTGTACGCTAATTCTACACATCTGATAATTTGTACGCTAGCGCTACGTATGCATCTGATAATTTGTACGCTATATATATTCAGTTATACATATTCAGTTAAGTAGTGTACTTTTACTGTATTTTTGTTCTCTGTGCGGGCCTAGACAATAATACGCTAAAGCTTTGTACACTCAGGCATAACTATTCACGGGAATGTTTGCAGATCACGACGAATAACAAATTATTTGTACGCAGCTTTGACCGAATAGCTTCCTATTCGTACGAGTCTTTTAAAAAATTTTACGAACATTCAGTAAAGCGAATTTAGGATGATTCGCTCATCTCTATTCCACGGTCTTTCTTTCTGGGTTGTAATCAGTTTGTTGCTGTGCTGTTGTGTTGTCCAGGCTTACTTGAAAACAGGGTCAGTTTAGTTTTTGTCCATTTCTGTTCACTCTCTTTCATCCGCTAACAGCCTGTATACCATACATCTGCCACCTACTCCATTGCTGGATCATCTCCTCCTTACATGACCACCAGCTTTCGATTCCTATCATCCCCTGGTGTCTCTTAGTGTCTTGTTTTTGGGCAGTGTTGATACAAGCTTCATGTATATTGTTTTCCCACCACCCATTGAAGTCCTGGAGGTATCTAAGTAGCAAGAACCAATGGAAAAGGTGACTGCTTTGGGTGAAGTTCAGTTCTACAGTTTTGGGCCCACCCGTCGTGGTTAAACATCCAGACCCTGAACTGTGCCGCAGACTAACGGGGCTTTCTGGTCACTGTTTCCTCAGCCCCTTTGTGGTTCCCAGGCCAGCCCTTTGGCCACGTACTGATGGACTCCCAGCTTTGGCATCTGGTTATTGATATCAAGGTCATGGATTTGGGTCTAGCACAGCCCTGTAATGTTAATAATAGTCTTGTTAATACAGGGAGTGATACTAAATCCAGGTCCTGGAGCTTGAGGAGCCCCAAAGACACATGATTATAGAAAGCTACATGAGATAGGGTGTTGGTGGCTCCTGCTATATGCAGTATTTTCCATAAAGCACTGTTGTGTTATATACAGTTTATCTATATATCTGTTCTGCATAGTCTTACCCATAATTCCCAACTACTATTTTTGTGTCTTAAGAGATAAAATAAACTTTAGACAAGCAGTTCCCGAAATTGGTTGCTTAGAAGGGGTTGCTGCATAATAGCTACAGATCGATGAGAAGACTCCGATCATTGCCGATCAGCCAGATCATTCTCAACAATTTGTGCCAAGTTCTAAATGAATGAATCATATTAATGAGAATGATCTGAGGTCATTCTCATCAGTAAAGCCAATCTCCTCGATATTTTCATACCATGCTGTATGTGAAGAAAAAGAAAAGTAAAATTAAACAGATTGAATGTCTGGTTATTCTCACACTGTAGTTACAGGACAGAGTGAGAATATCCGGGTGACACAGGTCATTCTCACTCTGCTCAGCTGGTAATACTACAGATGTAGCAATTGTTTACCTGACTTTTTCAAAGGATTTTGTAATATTCTTTCAATTTCACATTTTCCACAATCAGAGCACAGCATCAGCAATTTCATTCTTTTCATTCTCATGCTACATGGAGCAATTTTGGAGTTTTCTGTGATGAATCTAAAATATGAGACTTTGCAGATTTTGATGAATATTATTAGCCTCCAATCTCAAACTAAGCAAAGGAGGTATGGACTTACCTAGTAAGATTCCTGGGGTACTGTCCTTAAAATAGCCATGGATCGGTGGCAGTAGCACTGATGCAGCAGTAGTATAGTCAGGAACGGAGCCAAAGGTCAGCACTAGGATAGTGGTCAGAGGATGATACAGGAGCATAGTCAGCAATGTAGTCAAGGGTCATCACCAGGGAAGTGGTTAGGATATGAAAGGCCAAAGGATGATACAGGAGCATAGTCATCAATGTAGTCAGGGGTCATCACCAGGATAGTGGTTAGGATATGAAAAGCAGGAGGATGATACAGGAGCATAGTCAGCAATGTAGTCAAGGGTCATCACCAGAGAAGTGGTTAGGATATGAAAGGCTAAAGGATTATACTGGAACATGGTTAGGAGTGGAGTCAAGGGTCATCACCAGGATAGTGGTTAGGATAAGACAGGCCAGAGGATGATACAGGAGCATAGTCATCAATGTAGTCAGGGGTCATCACCAGGAAAGTGGTTAGGATAAGAAAGGCCAGAGGATGATACAGGAGCATAGTCATCAATGTAGTCAGGGGTCATCACCAGGAAAGTGGTTAGGATAAGAAAGGCCAGAGGATGATACAGGAGCATAGTCATCAATGTAGTCAAGGTTCATCACCAGGAAAGTGGTTAGGATAAGAAAGGCCAGAGGATGATACAGGAGCATAGTCATCAATGTAGTCAAGGTTCATCACCAGGAAAGTGGTTAGGATATGAAAGGCCGGAGTATTATATAGGAGCATCATCAGTAATGTAATAAAGGGTCATCATCAGGGAAGTGGTTAGGATATGAAAGGCCAGAGGAGGATACTGAAGCATAGTCAGCAATGTAGTCAAAGGTCATCACCAGAGAAGTTGTTAGGGGCAAATTATGAGAGTGGTCAGGAATGGAGTCAAGGTTTGGACACATCCACTTGCCAGGACCTGACACTGGAAGATGAGAAGCTGCAGTGAAAAGTCGCATGAAGGTGGAACGTTGGATAAATAATAGCGTTTCTCAAATTTCACTAAAACCCCTTTCAGAAAACAGCAGAACAAATAATATAATGAATGATCTTATTGTGCCGAGCCCTTGGCATCTATTACATCGTTCGCGATGCTCTCAGTAAGTGGCTTCAATCAAGATTTGTGGAATTAGTAATAAAAGTAACATGAATTATGAGGAGTGCTCGCTAATCAAAGGGATGACTTCTTCCAAGGACATTAGTGGGCAATCTCTGGAGCGTCGAGGTGACGGAAAAAAACTGATATGGACCATTAAGTTGTGATGTGACCGCCATACTAATGACAAATGCTGCACTTATATCATAGGGTATGTAGCAGAGCCCAGATTGTTTCCTATACAATTGGGACATTCTATATTGTTTGTTTGTTCCTTCGGAGTAGAACAGCTGGGGGTGAGGTCAGCATCGTGTAAGATTGCATTATATTCTCCACATACTCACTTCTTCCATGGAGGACGGGGATTGGACTTTTTTTTCACTCGCTGCGGCTCTAAGCTCTTGTGCATCTTGCAGATTTCACCTCAAGCTTTCTTCAGAGGAATCTCATTAATTCCCGGCCTTCCATGCTGGGAGATTATAATGTCAGATACACATGGACGTCTCCACATCCGCATTTCCATCTTCTTCTCACGCTCATTTCTCTTTGGAGTAGAAACATTTTTAGAATTTTTTTCTACCAAACTCTGCTTTAATGTCCACCATGTGAGTATGGTTCATATTGGTCCTACCGTGTTTCTCCGAAAATAGGACAGGGTGTTATTTCTTTTTTTCTCCAGAAAAAGGGTTAGGGCTTATCATTGGGGTAGGTCTTATTTTTGCCCCCACTGAATATATATGTCATTTTTGGCCCCTCTGAATATATACCAGTATGTCATTTTTTTTTTGCCCCCGGGCCCCTGTGCACACACACAGACAAAAAATATACTTACCTACGCTCCGGACTTCTTCTTCTCTCCCAATCCTGTCATCCGGCGTGCACTGCGTCATCCCGTCAACCAGCTTGATCCCGGAAGACCTGGCGCTGAGGTCACGTCTCGCGGGATCATCACAGGGGAGACGTATAGGGTATGGGTATAGGTGTGTGTATATGTAACTAACTGCACAGCGCTGCGCACTATAGTACACAGCATTGCACAGGTAGCGCCACCAGCAGAGAGGCCCTGACTGGCCATTAAAATCACTTGCGGGCTGCGCCCCACCCCCCGCCGGGCTCGGACCATACCCGTATTCTCAACGTATGCTCAAAGTACCTAGGGCTAATTTTTGGAGTAGGGCTTATATTTTGAGCCTACTCCAAAAACAGGGCAAAATAGGACTAGGACTAGGACTTATTATCGGGGTAGGTCTTATTTTGGGGGAAACATGGTAGATATAAGAGAGCGGTCAGTCCTCAATGAATTATCAAGTTATAAGGCAATGGAGAAAAGTATCAGGAAGGAAGATCAAGCAGTGCTTATCTTGGAGAAAGAAAAATGGATTGTGCTGGCCAAATTGTCCTCATCCGGTTGAAGATGTCAGGAGGACAATCAGGTTATCATTTCACTTTGTCAATGGTTCCCACTTTAAGTGGTCTCAAGGGATGTAGGGTGTTAACCATCTCAGACAGCCATGCATGGATAAATCGGCCTGCACATCTTAGTTGACCTCAGACAAGTCCTAATGTCCCAAGAAACCCATTCTCGCAAATGTTTTGAAGTGTAGGAAGAAAATGTAGGATGAGGACTAGCATCAAAACCAGGCAGATCAGGACAGATTGGTGGCCCATGACTCTATACTTGTCAAAGAAATGGAGGGGTAGAAAGTAGGCCCACTGTGACTGCAACTTAAGGGTCTGTATTGTTGCAGAGTATGGTTGCTGGGTACAGCAGAGTCAGTTTAGATCAGAAATTGTGGAGTAACAGGAACTGGGTTTATTGGAACATGCATGCAATAACTGAAGGTCACCATACATGGTGAATGGCACAGACAAGAAAAAAAGGAAATCAGTGAGTTCACATCAATGTACAGGAAATACAACACATAATAGATAATGCATAGGGAGGCTACAGGTAATCATTAGTAACAGCGACATCTAGTGTCACAACAATAAACTGCAGTCTATTCAGCAGAAGACTAATCTGTAGTTGTTGTATCTCCAACATGTATACCCCCAGAGCCAAATGACCATACAAGCATCAAGAGGACATAGAAACCATGTAGATGTCTCCTTGATCAATCACCTCAAGCTTCTCCACTCCAGTCTATAGTCAAATCCATATTCACCAACAGTCCTCATTTTGGTGGGACAATCCCGGGTAGAAAAGAAAACTGTTTTGGTTTTTTTATGTCCTGAGAAGAAAAACCTAGATCTAGATCTCAGCAGAACAGGAGTATGGGTAGTACGGTATGGCGGTAATGTCCAGGTGATCCAATTGAATACATTACCTTTAAATACCCCGTTTCTCCCCCACCAATGCTCAGGTAGCCACCACAGTCTCTGTGAACATCACATCAGCTATGGCGCCCTTAAAGGAGGGACAGAGATGCATCAGCACTGGAGCAGTGAGGAATTAAATGGTGACTTTTTCTCAATTTAATCTTTTTGTCATCTGGACAACGTCTTCTAACCAGTACCATAGCAATAGACATACATGTCAGCCATCATAAAGCCATAGGAGACTCCTTCCTCTACAAGCCATATTGTGACTTCATTGCTGTGCAGACTAAAGCCTCTTCTAGCCGCTGGCGCTCTTTGTGCTGCCAAACCAAATATGTTTCCTGTTCTACTCTGTGTCTCCTTCCAGGAGCCGAAAATCTCCAGTTTTATCTAATTCTGATACCGTTATATTTTTACAAAAATAAAATAGTTTCTTCAGCTTTGCGAATTCTGGTAGAACATGAAGCTGAAGGGCTTTGACAACTGGAAAAGATTAGGGATTTAGAAGTTAATCTATGGGCACCTTCACAACAATCATTTAATAAATTGCATCATTTTTGCAAATTAATGGGAAAAAAAATGTTGCTCCGTTCGTCTTCCGCAGCCTGCATGTATTCCCATACCTTGCAGGCTGCTCAGTCCTATTTAGCATGAAATCCATCAGGAGAGCTCTCTGCAGACACTATAGTCCTTCTCCCCATTTCCGGAATTATTGTTTAAGCTGGCATTTATGCAACAAAAAAAAATAACAAATAAAAAAAAAGTCAGCTTAACAGATCATTCAGAAGAGCAGACTGCAGAGTGAGCTGGCAAAGAGCTCATCTGATGGATTTCTCTGTAGATAGGACTGTGCAGCCTTCAATGTGTGAGGACACATGCAGGCTGCAGAAGGGAAACAGTAGGGTCAACATATCCCAAGATGTGTGGCGCGAGATCACTGGTTTTGTACAAAATACAAAATGTTCAAAATGTTGTGATATTCTGTCATGAGATGGCTATACTATATGTGCGCTCCCCCCCCCCAGTGGTTGTGATGTACGTTGCAGCCTGTCAAGTATTTTCCTAGCATTTTAAGATATTTACCGCATTGTTCGCCCTATAAGATGCATCAGCCCATAAGACTCACCTAGGTTTTAGAAGAGGACAATAAGAAAAAAGTATTTTTCATTAGACCTCATATCAGACCAACAGTCAGACCCTCAATGTTAATCAGACTTCAGCCCACAGACCCAATCAGACCCCCAATGTTAATAAGACCCCAATTAGACCTCAGATCAGACCCACAATCAGAACTCAGCTCTGACCCCAATGTGAATGACCCCCAATCAGACCTCAGATAAGACCCCATACATCAGATCATCCCCCATGACTTAGACCAGACTTCCATGCCACAGATCAGACCCCAGGCCTCAGATCAGACCCCAAGGCCTCAAATCAAGCCCCCAGGCCTCAGATCAGACCCCCATGCCACAGATCAGACCCCCCAGGCCACAGATCTGACCCCAGACCTCAGATCAGACCCCTATGCCATAGATCAGACCCCCAGGCCACAGATCAGACCCCAGGCCTCAGATCAGACCCCCATGTCACAGATCAGACCCCCATGTCACAGATCAGACCCCCAGGTCACAGATCAGACCCCAGGCCTCAGATCAGACCCCTATGCCACAGATCAGACTCCAGGTCTCAGATCAGATCCTATGCCACAGATCAGCTCCCATGTCCAGCAGATAAAAAGTTTTACTAACGGCTTAGAATTGGTTAAAAAAGTAAAGCAATAATACTGCAACGATCCCCTACAACTCACATTCTGATGCTTCCCGGGTCTATGTAGGGCTCTACTTCCTGGTCTTTCTTGACACACAGGAAATGACTGCTCAGCCAATCACTGAGGCGGGTCACCTCTGAGGCTTGTGACTGGTTGAGCAGTCATTAGTTCTTTGTCAAGAGGGACTAGAAAATAAAGACCTGAGCTATAAAGCGCTGGCACGGAAATCGGTCAGGTGAGTAGAATTCATTTTTTGACCCATTTTGGGTCTTTTTGTAAAAAATAGTTTACCCTCCAGACAACCCCTTTGTGGGTATAAGAAAACAATATACCTCAAGAGTGAAATTCAGCAATTTTGGACAACTTTGAAATTTTATAGCATAGAGTTTTACCCATTCTCTTAGGTTTATGGTCTTAAAGGGGATTTTCAGTTTAGAAAATTGATTTTTAAACTCTCAGTTAATGGGTGGGTGGGGTCCTTTCCAGTATCCTCATCTCTTGAGGAGATTACAAAGATCATCTCTCGCTCTGGAGGACCCGTCCTGCCCTGCATCCCACTGATATGAATAGACACTGTGTAATACTTCATTTCCCCTGTAGAGGCGCTACAGTAACATTAAACACTGATAGACAGATTTTTCATCTGATGCTAGAAGACACTTTGTGATCGGCTTGTTGTCAAAGAACCTTTCTAACAAGTAAGACATTGATGGCACATCGCTACGATATGTCATCAATGTCTGAGAGGTGCAGGTCCCACCTCTGAGACCCACTCCTATCTCCAGAACGTGGCCATAAAGTGAAAGAAACTGCACCATGCATGGAAGGTGTACTCTCTAATCTCTGCTGTGGGAGTTCCAAAAATAGCTGAGTGAGCGAGCTCAGCAGTTTTTGGAACTCCCATAATGGTGAATGGAGAGTGCACTGTGCACGTTGCAAGCACAGTAATCTCTCCATTCACCACTTAGTGTTGAGCAAAGTCTATAAAAATTTGATTTTGCGATTTTACTAAATTTTACTAAGAAATTCACTTCGTGACAAATTTGGTAAAAAAAATAATAAATCTCACCTTTTGAGCGCAAAGAGACAGCTGCAGCCATCTTAATTGAAGACACTGCGCCAGGGGCGGACTGCGAACTTAAAGTGGCCCTGGAAAAAATACTGAAAGTGGCCCCGTTTTGTAGTCAGGTCCAAATTGATGGAAGGCAGGGCCAGAAATACCATATTGTGGGACATTATACCACCCAACAGAGCCAAATACCACAGTCCATCACAAAATACATCCACAAAAACTTCCACTGGCCGGCGGTGAGGAGGGCTCAGGCGGCCCCCTGTGCATTGGCCCACTGGGTAAGTTCCCTGTAAGGTCTATGGGCAACCTGCCCCTGCACCGCGCAAAATCTCCCATGGTGCGTGATGACGTCATAATGCTGGCCAGCATGATGATTTCGTGCGGGATTTTCAAGATGGCCACGGCCGCCTACTCGCGCTCAAATGCATGAGGTATGCTTTTTTTTGGTTTGTTTGTTTGTTGGTTCTTTAACATCATTTCAGGGGAAAATGATTACCACAAAGCACAAGGAAATATGGCTTTGCGACGAATCAAATTTTTCCTGAAATTCAGTTTGAAGTCCACTTCGGACACTTCGATTTGCTCAACCCTAGCTGAGCCAGCTTCCAACTATTTGTGGACGTCTCACAGAAGTGAATGGAGAGGGCACTGCGCTTGGACGGCCACCTCTCCATTCAGTTCTACTGGACAGCTGGAAACATCTGAGCCAGCGCTCGACTATTTTTGAAACTCCCAGAGAGGTGATCGGAGGATGGTTGTGCATGCGCAGATGCGCAGCGCCCTCTCTACTCACTGCTGTGGGACTCCCAAAAATAGCCGGCTCAGCTATTTCCAGCAGTCCCATGGAGGTAAACGGAGGGTGGACACGCTTGCGCAGTGACCTTTTTATCTCCACGAGGGGCCCGTTCTGGAGACTGGATTGAGTCCCAGATGTAGGACCTGCACCTATCTGACATCCTAGTGAAATACCATCAATGCCTGAGATGGAAATACCTTCTTAACTTTTTGTTTTATCCAATTTAAAAAGAAAACAGTAAATTTTTTGTCAACAGGTTTTTCTTTCTTTTTTTATTTTAATGATGGGGGGGCAAGCGTTTGCCCCAGCTTCCCTAAGCCTTTAGCGATGTCCCTCAATAAAAAAAAAGAGAAACATCCTGGATGCCCTGGAATAGAAAAATCCCGAGCCGGGAGGACGCGGCAGATGAGAAGGTACGCAGTCTGCAGCGCGGGCCGGCTGTCTGTGAGTTGCCCCGGGGTACTCCAGTCAGCTCTCCCTTTTTGTTAAATTGAGAATGTAGATTTGAAGGCACAGTTTAGCCGAGGCTATTTAATGTGCCAGGGGAAGAAGTGACAGCTCGAGCCAGTTCATGTTTTTTAATCTTCATTCCCAGCCTAATTTAAAATGCTGCAGCAGCTGTGCCCGCCTGGGTGATCTGAAGGCTGGATGTAAAGCACGGGAAGAAATGAGTTATAGTAGAAAGATAATAGAGGTACAAGCATTAGGAAGAATTTTGATGCAAAGTTATCATCGCTTTCCAGATCTCTGAACAAAGCCTTAGAGTTATTAACTCGAAAAGCCAAAAACAAACATTCAAATCTGTACGGTAAGAGGTGGGGGAGGGGCGGCGGTGATAGCGGCGGCGCATTCCAATCTTACCTTCAAGTCTTGGGGGCTTTAAATAGCCAAATAACGAGAAGTTTATGTTTATTTCCAGACATGAAAGGGAACGGAGAATTGCTTCCACCATATTGAACTTTATTGCATTTGATTTTTACATATAAGTGATATATATCAGAGTGCGAAGATGGTGGCGGCCAGATAACGGAGAGCTGAAAAGGACCTGCTGATACATGCGGCTTTGATGAATCTCAGTCTTTGGCTGCGATTGGAAATTGTCCTCAAATTTGTATTAATCTTCAAGACATAACGTCCCCCATTGACATCAAGACCAGGAATAATTTATGAATGCTTACGGAAAAACTCTTACAAATGATTTTACAATATGTTACGCTCCATCGCTTCCACGTGTGCCTGAAAGGTGTAACTCTGTGCAAGCTGGTAATTCATGTAGTAGGTATAGATAGTACTGCCTCCCTGTATCTACCTGTAAATGATGTAGGTACAGATAATACTGCCTCCCTGTCTCCCCCTGTAAATGATGTAGATATAGATAGTACTGCCTCCCTGTCTCCCCCTGTAAATGATGTAGGTACAGATAGTACTGCCTCCCTGTCTCCCCCTGTAAATGATGTAGATATAGATAGTACTGCCTCCCTGTCTCTCCCTGTAAATGATGTAGATACAGATAGTACTGCCTCCCTATCCTTCCCTGTAAATGATGTAGATATAGATAGTACTGCCTCCCTGTCTCTCCCTGTAAATGATGTAGATACAGATAGTACTGCCTCCCTATCCTTCCCTGTAAATGATGTAGATATAGATAGTACTGCCTCCATGTCTCCCCCTGTAAATGATGTAGGTACAGATAGTACTGCCTCCCTGTCTCCCCCTGTAAATGATGTAGGTACAGATAGTACTGCCTCCATGTATCTTCCTGTAAATTATGTAGGTACAGATAGTACTGCCTCCCTGTCTCCCCCTGTAAATGATGTAGGTACAGATATTACTGCCTCCCTGTCTCTCCCTGTAAATGATGTAGGTACAGATAGTACTGCCTCCCTGTCTCCCCCTGTAAATGATGTAGGCACAGATAGTATTGCCTCCCTGTCTCCCCCTGTAAATGATGTAGGTATAGATAGTACTGCCTCCCTATCCTTCCCTGTAAATGATGTAGATATAGATAGTACTGCCTCCCTGTCTCCCCCTGTAAATGATGTAGGTACAGATAGTACTGCCTCCCTGTCTCCCCCTGTAAATGATGTAGGTACAGATAGTACTGCCTCCCTGTCTCTCCCTGTAAATGATGTAGGTACAGATAGTACTGCCTCCCTGTCTCCCCCTGTAAATGATGTAGGCACAGATAGTATTGCCTCCCTGTCTCCCCCTGTAAATGATGTAGGTATAGATAGTACTGCCTCCCTATCCTTCCCTGTAAATGATGTAGATATAGATAGTACTGCCTCCCTGTCTCCCCCTGTAAATGATGTAGGTACAGATAGTACTGCCTCCCTGTCTCCCCCTGTAAATGATGTAGGTACAGATAGTACTGCCTCCCTGTCTCTCCCTGTAAATGATGTAGGTACAGATAGTACTGCCTCCCTGTCTCCCCCTGTAAATGATGTAGGCACAGATAGTACTGCCTCCCTGTATCTCGCTGTAAATGATGTAGGTACAGATAGTACTGCCTCCCTGTCTCTCTCTGTAAAGGATGTAGGTACAGATAGTACTGCCTCCCTGTCTCTCCCTGTAAATGATGTAGGTACAGATAGCACTTCCTCCTGTTTCTCCCTGTAAATGATGTAGGTACAGATAGTACTTCCTCCTGTTTCTCACTGTAAATGATGTAGGTACAGATAGTACTTCCTCCTGTATCTCCCTGTAAATGATGTAGGTACAGATAGTGCTGCCTCCCTGTATCTCCCTGTAAATGATGTAGGTACAGATAGTACTGCCTCCCTGTCTCTCCATGTAAATGATGTAGGTACAGATAGTGCTGCCTCCCTGTATCTCCCTGTAAATGATGTAGGTACAGATAGTGCTGCCTCCCTGTATCTCCCTGTAAATGATGTAGGTATAGATAGTACTGCCTCCCTGTATCTCCCTGTAAATGATGTAGGTACAGATAGTACTGCCTCCCTGTCTCTCCCTGTAAATGATGTATGTACAGATAGTACTGCCTCCCTGTCTCTTCCTGTAAATGATGTAGGTACAGATAGTACTGCCTCCCTCCCTCTCTCTGTAAATGATGTAGGTACAGATAGTACTGCCTCCCTATCCTTCCCTGTAAATGATGTAGGTATAGATAGTACTGCCTCCCTGTATCTCCCTGTAAATGATGTATGTACAGATAGTACTGCCTCCCTGTCTCTCCCTGTAAATGATGTATGTACAGATAGTACTGCCTCCCTGTCTCTTCCTGCAAATGATGTAGGTACAGATAGTACTGCCTCCCTGTCTCTCCATGTAAATGATGTAGGTACAGATAGTACTGCCTCCATGTCTCTCCATGTAAATGATGTAGGTACAGATAGTACTGCCTCCATGTCTCTCCATGTAAATGATGTAGGTACAGATAGTACTGCCTCCATGTCTCTCCATGTAAATGATGTAGGTACAGATAGTACTGCCTCCCTGTCTCTTCCTGTAGATTATATAGGCACAGATAGTACCTGCCTCCCTGTCTCTCGTGTGACTCAGATAGTACTAACTCCTTGTCCTTCCTTGTGACTGATGTAGGCAAGGATTGTAAAATAAAATGGTTGCTTGCTCAGCACTATCTTGTTGCACTTCACATCTCATATATCCAGTGGTGTACATGGATGCTGGGAGAAGCCACGTGGGCTATGTATGGTTGTAATGCTTATGGAAAAGATAGTTGTATCCAGCATACGTACCATCTTAATAAAACATATAGTACCGCCCGCCTCTTTTTATAGCTCCTTCCACTGGTTTCCATACTGGAAAAAAACTCTCCAGATCCAATATCCAAAAGCCAGACGTCTCAGACGTGTTAACTATTTGGACTTTGGTACATATTGGGGGATACACTTTCATGTTTCATTGACATCTCAGAAGATCCTACCATGAAAAATTCAATTATGGCTGCATTAAATACCAATATCCTAGCCCCATGTCACACTGACATGAGTCCAGGAAGCTGAGATATAAGGAGCTATTTGCTGGGCTCTGCATGCTGTAAAGATTGTTGAGCTGTCCCAGTGCCAGGGAACTTTGTGGTCACTGGTGATTAATCTTAGAAAGGAAACTGCCGGTGACCACTACATGTAAATCTGGTCCTATAACCAATAAGACATCAGAAAGCTGCAGATGAGTCCTTCCTGATCTTTCCTCTTGGATCAAGGTATCCTGGTGTAAGAACCAAGAAGAGGCACCACAAAGATGGAGCACTCAAGTTTTCTGCTCAAGAACTTTACTTTGTCCAGGCAGAGTTCAAGTCAGGGGCGTTGCTAGGGTCTCAAAAGATCCGGGGCCCAATCCCCAATGAATATGGCCCAATTCTCTATGTTGACCCTTGCCCCACCCCTGCTATACAGCAGCATATACCTCACATTCAGCGCCTCCCAGAAGACGTCTCCTCTGATGTAGATCTTCTCTTTCATCAACTTCTCTCAGCCTCGTCTCTGCAAAGGACATCTTAGCTTCCTCACTTTTATATCATCATCACTTTTATATCATCATCCCCCAACCTGGACTCCCCACAGTGTTATCCTGCTACTCGCTGTTCCCCCAATACCCCAAAATACTATCCTGAAGAAATATCAGTGCCCCCATAGTAATAGTGCTCCTGATAGTCCTACTAATAGTAATTCCCTTCTACAATGCCCTCATTAGTAATACTGCCCCTTACAGTGCCCCCAACCGTGATAAAGCTCACTAAGAGTGCCCCCATTAATAGAAGAGCCCCAGTATTAATAATGCCCTCACAGAGCCCCCAGTAGTAATAAGGCCCTCCCTATTGTTCCCCCAGTGGTAATAAAGCTCTCTACAGACCCCTCAGTAGTAATAAGGCCCCCATAGTGCTTTTAGTAGAAATAAGGCAGATCCATAAATCACTCCTATATAGCCCCCGGTAGTAATAAGAATGTGCCTATAATGGATTTATAATACCACAACCCTGAAGTGCCCCCATAGTTATATTCTTCCCTTTAGTGTCCTCAGAAATTATAATTCCTCAGCCCCTCTATGATACAGTCCCATGTAAATAACGCTATGTCCCTCCCTCCAACGTAGAATCCTGTGTAAATAACATCACTCCATCCCTCCAGCCCCCTCCAATATACAGCCCCATGTAAATAGCATCCCTCTCTATCTACAGCCCCCTCCAAGATACAGTCCCATGTAAATAACATCACTTCCCTCCCTTCAGCCCCTCCAATATACACTCCCATGTAAATAACATCACTCTCTCCCACAGCTGCCATCAACATACAGTCCCATGTAAATAACATCGCTCCCTCCCACAGCCACCTTCAACATACAGTCCCATGTAAATAACATAACCCTGCCCAAGCCACCTCCAACATACAGTCCCATGGTAGCAACATCCCTCGCTTCTGCCTTAACATATAGTCCCAGTTAAATGACTACAACTCCCAGCATTCCTCTGCCTCTCCTTTCACTTACCTCTCCTGATATAGCAGATATCACTATAGCTTCTTCCCCACTTCTCCTCTTCAGTGCCATCCTCTCCTGCTCTGGTCACATGACTGTGACATTATTGCAGGTCCTTTTCAAGCCCTGTCTTCTGCACTGATCACATGACCTGTGATGTCATCACAGGTCCTACATCTCTTGCAGTGCATTAGATTCAATTGTATTGCCATCCCGAGGATGGCAATACAGTTGGATCTGACTAGCAGGCAGGACATTCGGGGCCTGGGACAAAACATCAGGAGCCCAGGCTGCAATGTTTTAGCCTAGCAACGCCCCTGGTTCAAGTCAACACAAATATGGGAACAATCCTTCTCAAGCAGCCAGGGGGGTTCAGTTCTTTTATGGTGGGGCAGCTGTCATACCACATGCCACACACTTCTTGTCCAGGTGGCTACTCATCCCTGGTCTCAGTAAGGTCCAGCAACATTTTTCGAAGGTCCCCTAACTTCTGGACACACAGGGTCAGTTACTCATCTGTTCTGCTGCCCTGTCACATTGCTCATTACTGGTGGGAAACAACCCATGCCTGGTCCCACCAGGTGGGCGATGCAACATCGCAACACATAAGTGCCCCACCCTGGTTACTTTGGCTGCATGTACTTCACTCCTGTCAATCGTGGCAGCTGGGACCAATAACCACTAAGTTGGAGCGTGCTTCCTACCCTCCTATACTGGGATAAGTGGGGTGAGATGATCAGCTTTGAAAACCAAATGTTGCATTACTTTCTTGGGCGAAGGAAATATGAGTCATGGAGACGTTAGGATGGACACATCTGCAAATAATCGGAAATCAGATCCGTTACTTGACCAATGGATGAAATTTCTGGTAGACTAGACATCACGATTATCGGTCAGAAGTGATCAAGATGATCACTTCGTCCATGGCCTCGTTGGATCGGCTGACTTTCGCTGGGGGCCACCGCTCTCCTAACGTTTCAGTTGCCCAGAGTGCGTTAAGGATCTGGACTTATATGTCTTATCAAATTGATCTACGGTTATTACAAATGGAAAATGATGGTAAAAATGGAGTCATGTCGGCAGGTATGGAACCGGGGGTCTCCACTCATTCTGCTTGTGCAATGTGCTGATTGCATCGCGGGCATTAGCGCCACGTTTATCTATAATTGACACGTATACCAGGCGAGCACTTTTCCAGCAGAAGTTAATTAACACTGTTTGAACTCTCCGGTTTAGGAAGGGATAATTAACAGGAAAGCTAATCTCTGACGTGCAAATGAATTCTAATGTCACGGACCAGGAACGGTCACATGGGTAGCACTCACACTCTTCACGCTGGAGACTGCTACAGGACTATGGTATTGGATCATCGTCCCAGCGTGTCCTTGAAGTGTCCTTGAAACGTCCTTTGTAGCTGACATATATTTCTGGAAAATATGACTCTATTCTATATCCCATTGAGGTTGTAACCGATCCATCCAAGCGGTCAATGTGCCTACAGTAGGCATTCAGTCGGAGAACCCAGAGATGGCCTTCAGGTAACCAGAAACTTGTCATTCTTGGCTCTGTCTGCGTCATGTTGTTGGATGACCTTCCTGAGATGTTCACTTATTCTCACTTTTCCTTGAGTGATTGGTGACTGTTCCAATATGGCGGCAGGCAGGGGTGCACCACCAATGAGGCCAGGTGAGCACCAAGTAGGGGCAAGATGGGGGTAGCAGAAGGGCCATGAGCAATGAGCGCTTTCATTGTGGAAACGCTTATCTCTACATATTCATCTGCATCTCTGTACTCAGGACAGCAATACAGTTGAATGCTGCGACTACAGCGAAGTCTCCCTGGCCCACCATTTCCTCTAATAGGCTTTAGTCCTAGTTCCTGTAGCCTATAAGAGGCCGGTGTCATTATAGCGCTGCCAAGAGCTGCAAAGTGCTCCGGACACAGACTAGAAGAGGTCTGTGTCTTGCACTGCATAGCTGACAGCAGAATGGAGGTAAGTATTTAAGTTTATTATCTCTATTTGGCACTATGGGGACATTGCAGCTGTAAAAAGGAGCATTTTTGTACTGGCGCACATTATAACAGGGCCACCATGGGGGCATTCGTTGTACTGGGGGCACTAAAAGGGGGTCGTTTTTTGTACTGACACAGGTTATAAGGGAACATTTTTGTACTTGCACATAAGGAGGCAGTTTTTGTACTTAGCAACATTATAAGGGAGCATTTTTATACTGGCACACAATCTAAGGTGGCCATTATGGGGACATTTCTTCTACATGGGGCACTAAAAGGGTTTTTTTGTACTGGCACATGTCATAAGGGAGCATTTTTATGATAAGGGAGTTTTTTTATGAACACACATAAGAGGGTATTTTTGTACTGCCACACATTATAAGGGAGCATTTTTGTACTGGCACACACTACAGGGGAAATTATTACTACTGGTAATAATTATTACTATTGGTGGGACTTTTGGGAGGACAGTTACATTGGGAGGCACCCTGGCACAGTATCAGCTTAGCACCATTATTTTTGGAGGACATTATGTTTACGGCACTATAAGTTTCAGGGACACTATTTGCTGCGCACCGTTACTTAGGGCACAAGTTATTGAAGGGGAACTATCTGTGGTAATAGTATTTTCAGGGGGATTATCTGTTTCTGCTGTATATAGCATTGTGGAGCACAGTGGGCACAGTATTAGAGGCGGCAGGATGGGGTCTTCAGAAGGTGGGGAGGAGGATGGAAAAGTAGTTGTCAAACTCTGCAGAGATAAGAGAAGGCTGAAAGAAATCATGGCGGTCTGGTCTGAATGGAGAAGATAAAGAAATAGAACGTCTACATCAGAGGACACGACACTGGATGTAAGAGGTACACATGGGGCGCTGTGTCACCCTGTATGTTTTGTAGCTTTGTATGTAATGATTTCCAAGTATGTCTTTAACAGTAGGCTGGAGGGAAGGGGTTAGGTTAAGAAATTAACTTTGGGGAGGGGGGGCGTCGTTTCAGTTTTCACCTTAGGCTAGGTGCACCCCTGGCAGGTAGGCGAAGTACAGCTTTGAAGGCCATGATTGGTGGGGAATGATACAGATGTGGGCCCCAGTATCATGAGAACACATAGGTGTAGGGATGATGCTGCCTTTCTTAGGTCAGATCCTGCTCACAAGGCTCTGTAACGTAATGGAAGCTGGTGGTGGCTCCAGTCTCCAGACAGTTTTCCCACAAGGTCCTAAAAATTAGGTGGAGAACAGACTGCAGAGAAAGAGACACTTCAGAAAGAGACAGACTACTTCCCGAGGACCTAGGGCCAAGAGATATAAGACTGCTGGACTAATAACAGATTCTCCTTTCAGGAGTCCAGTAAAGTTGGGTCTCAGTCTGAGTAATGGTGGTCATGTACTAGTTTGGAGAAGCCAAACCTTCTTCTAATGAATGATCCCCCTTCCATCATCATTCCCTGGGGGTCTGACAAGCAACATACAAATCCCGTAGAGGTACAACCAGCGGCCCCCGATTATGCAGTGATATAAGACATAACTAAGCAAGTCTACCTTTCATGACTTCCAAAAAGTTTGGTGTCACCCTGAGAAATGGCGGCCATCTACTTGTCCTCATGTTCTGTAGAAAGTCAAACCTTCATAGAATAATCTGCCTCCCCCCACTGAAGAGTGACCTAGAAGATGGGAGTAGACTGACTGACCCTTTCATTGCCATGTCTCATGACATACACCCGAAATACCCCCGACTCACCGCTGCCCAGAGCTATCACCTTAGGCCCAGCCATCTTATGTAGTCATCATCTTTGAAGGCTCAATGATACGATGAAAGAATTCGACAAGCATCGGGTTTGTTTATATGAAGGGGCACATGTGTCGATGACCCCGGATGCATTGGGGCACGGAAGACGCCACGTAACACTAATGGAATCCGTATGGAAGAGCTTTTATATCAGCTGCTGCTCATCCTTGAGAGAGAAAGCGATAATATTCAAGGAGAAAGATGTCTCTTTTAGGATATATTTAAAGGGGTATTCCAGTTCTAGAAAGCTGGGATTTGTGATGCAGAAATGGAGAGACACCTATGCCTAGGGGAATGTAATAGGCCTTAGCTGGTTTTTGGGCTCGCTTAAAACTGTAGATGTTGGGAATTAATCTACAGTAAGTGTCTGGGGAGAACATTCCAGAGAACTGGCGCAGCACAAGAGAAGTCTTAGACGGGAGGTTCAGATTATGGAGTGTGTCAGTCTTGTATCATTGGAGAAAAGGACACCGTGAGTAGAGTGGGAGAACTGAGCGAGGAGACATGGGGCGGTGTGGAGAGATTTGTGTGTGAGAGAGATATGGATAAAGTGTATGCCATCGTAGATGGGAAACCAGAGCACTGGCTGGCACAGGATATAGACATCAGTGACTGGAACAGGACAGAGGCATCAGTGCACTGACTGGAACAGGACAGAGGCATCAGTGCACTGACAGGAGCAGGATAGAAACATCAGTGCACTGACTGGAACAGGACTGAGACATCAGTGCACTGACTGGTACAGGATAGAGACATCAGTGCACTGACTGGAAAAGGACAGAGACATCAGTGCACTGACTGAAACAGGATAGAGACATCAGTGCACTTACTGGAACAGGACAGAGACATCAGTGCACTGACTGGAATAGGACAGAGGCATCAGTGCACTGACTGGAACAGGACAGAGACATCAGTGCACTGACTGGAACAGGACAGAGACATCAGTGCACTGACTGGAGCAGGACAGAGACATCAGTGCACTGACTGGAACAGGACTGAGACATCAGTGCACTGACTGGAACAGGACAGAGACATCAGTGCACTGACAGGAGCAGGACAGAGACATCAGTGCACTGACTGGTACAGAACAGAGACATCAATGCACTGACTGGAACAGGACAGAGGCATCAGTGCACTGACTGGAATAGGACAGAGGTGTCAGTGCACTGACTGGAACAGGACAGAGACATCAGTGCACTGACTGGAACAGGACAGAGGCATCAGTGCACTGACTGGAATAGGACAGAGGTGTCAGTGCACTGATTGGAACAGGACAGAGGCATCAGTGCACTGACTGGAACAGGACAGAGACATCAGTGCACTGACTGGAACAGGACAGAGGCATCAGTGCACTGACTGGTACAGGACAGAGACATCAATGCACTGACTGGAACAGGACAGAGGCATCAGTGCACTGACTGGAATAGGACAGAGGTGTCAGTGCACTGACTGGTAGAGAATAGAGACACCAGTGCACTGACTGGTACAGTACATAGACATCAGTGCACTGACTGGAACAGGGTGGAGACATCAGAGCAGTTACTGGAACAGGACAGAGACATCAGTGCACTGACTGGTACAGGACAGAGACATCAGTGCACTGACTGGTACAGGACAGAGACATCAGTGCACTGACTGGTACAGGACAGAGACATCAGTGCACTGACTGGAACAGGACAGAGACATTAGTGCAGTGACTGGAACAGGATAGAGACATTAGTGCACTGACTGGTACAGGACAGAGACATCAGTGCACTGACTGGTACAGGACAGAGACATCAGTGCACTGACTGGAACAGGACAGAGACATTAGTGCAGTGACTGGAACAGGATAGAGACATTAATGCACTGACTGGTACAGGACAGAGACATCAGTGCACTGACTGGAACAGGAGAGACATCAGTGCACTGACTGGTACAGGATATAGACATCAGTGCACTGACTGGAATAGGACAGAGGTATCAGTGCACTGACTGGTACAGGAGAGAGACATCAGTGCACTGACTGGTACAGGACAAAGGCATCAGTGCACTGACTGGTACAGGATAGATACATCAGTGTAGTGGCAGGAACATGATGGAGGCGTCAGTGCAGTGACTGGAATAGGATAGAGATATCAGTGCACTGACTGGTACAGGATAGAGACATCAGAGCACTGACTGGTACAGGGTGGAGGCGTCAGTGCAGTGACTGGTACAGGATGGATACATCAGTGTAGTGACAGGAACATGATGGAGGCGTCAGTGCAGTGCCTGGTACAGGATGGGGGCATTGGTACACTGGCTGATACCGTGTAGCAGTTTAGGTGGTTTTCATAGTGAGGCAAGTAGGCACATTCCAGTTTTTGATGAATACACCTCAAAGGGGTGGTTCAGTCCTGGGGCTCCTTGGGCCGATCTCCAGCATGGACGGACCTGTTGAGGCCATCATATGTACCGGATCTCTGCTGCTAGTTTGTGGCTCTTTTACACCCCTTGGGACCCTGCAGCGCACAGATCTCCTCAGGTCAGCATCCGGTGTGACGTGGCTCATGTGGCTGCTGCAGCCAGTGGTGACATATCTGCCTTGCATAATGTCAGTGACACGGGGAGGCCTGAGAGCTGCAGAGGCCTGGGGGGAGTTTGTGAAGGATCCAGAAACCCATTAGCGGAGATCAGGTAAGTATGATTCCCTCCACAGATCGGCCATATTGGGGGGTCTGCGTCAGAAGCCCCCAGGGGTGAACAAATCCCTTTAAGTTACTTTCCAAGCTTATTAACAGTCACAGCCCTTATATAGGGACTCATTCTGGTAATATCCAGCTTTTGGGTAATTGCCTTTTAAGCAGTTCCCTGAGACCAGTGTAGATGGGGAGAATGGGACGTAGCAGAACTTCCTTGTCATAGTAAAGACTGAGAACGGGGAGCCGTCTTCATTATCTGCACATCATGGTGGCGGTGTAATCAAAGAGATAGTGGCGACAACTAATTGGGAAATTATAAGGGGCCGTATCCGGGGCCACTTGTTGTCGGTCGTACTGACCTCACTTTAATAAAATAATTGATCTTTAACCACCTTGGGTCAGGCCGGCAGCTGCTGCTCTCTGGCGGCGCTCCTCTCGGGGACAGCGGCACGAACGGTCTGCAAATACTTCAAGGAAAAATAATATGTAAAACCCTCTTCCGAGCGGGGGGTGCCTGGTTTACTCCCATTAACTTACATTATGCTCGAGTGCTCGGGCAGAGCACCCGAGCATACGAGCACTCAGGTGCTTGATCAACACTAGTCTGTAGCTCTCTGCCAAGTGTCGCAACCCCTTCATTTTTCTACAAGCACAGCTCCACATTTTTGGTAGTGGCTGTGCCTGGAATTGCAGCTAAAAGGCAAACAGAAAAAGGCAACCTCACCCTGTGGGCTCAAAGCTTTACGTAATATTATTAATATTTTCGGTTGCGTTACTTATAACTTTGTGGTTCCTAGTGCACATTTTGATAAAACGGTTTTAGCCCACCTACCACAACAAGGCGACCTCACTGTCAGCTCACACAATCTGATCAAAAGGGGGCAGGAAGAATACTGCAATGAATATTGGAGGTCAGTCCTAAGAGTGCAAATCACTGGAGTGACCTGAACAAGCAGGGGTGATGGTAGATTTCAGCTCCAAAGCCTATAGCAGGGATCAGCTACCTTCGGCACTTCAGCTGTTGTGAAACTACAACTCCCAGCATGCTCTTTCCACTTGTGTGGGTGTTTAAAGAGCAGCCAAGCAAGTGTGCATGATGGGACATGTAGTTTCACAACACCTGGAGTGCCGGAGGTTTCTGACCAATGGCCTACAGAATTATGATTGCAGCTCTGGAGTATGTGGATGTACTCTGGATATAATGTATTTCCCATGCGGCCTACCTTGAACCCACCAGAAGCCATGAGACTGAAGGTCCACCACCCAGTTCTTAGAAAGAGGTCCCCATTGTTAAAGGGGCTGTGTCACCTTACACATTGTTGGCTATCACTAGGATACGGCACCATAGTGTCAGATAGGTGCGGGGACAGGGGCGGACTGGGAACTTAAAGAAGAACTCCCGCAAAAATTTTTATTCTCTGACCTGTTAGAAAGGTGCATGATATGATCTGTAGTGAATGTAATCTTCTTATCAGACACTGCATTTCTGAGTTATCCCCTCTCTTCTTATTGTAGCTGGGTCATGTGACCAATTCCCTGACCTCCAACTGACCCAGGACAGGAAGCCAGTTACTGCTCCATTCATTCCTATGAGACTGAAAGTGAGGCTCCCATAGGAATACATAGAGAAATAGACTTCCTGTCCACACATAAGTCTCTGTGTGAGTTGGTGAGTCTAATTCCTAGTCACATGACACAGATAAGGAACTTCAGGATTATATAAGTCAAAAATACAGACACTGGTAAGAAAATGACATTTTATTACATCATGTACTGTTCTAGCAGGACATGGAACAAAAAATTTGCGGGAGTTCTTCTTTAAAGTAGCCCTGGAAAAAAAATGGCCCCATTTTGTAGTTGGGTCCAAATTGATGGAAGGCCGGGCCAGCAATACCATATTGTGGTACATGATACCGCCCCAACAGAGCCAAATAGCACAGTCCATCACAAATACTGCCAGCAGCACAAAATACATCCCCAAAAACTTCCACTGACCGGCCCCCTGGGCATCGGCCCACCGGGAAATTTCCCTGTAAGGTCTATGGCCAATCCGCCCCATGTAGGAACCCTCATCTATCTCTAGAATAGGGCACCCAAAGTGAATGAGAGTAGCTGCGCATGCGTGGTTTCCCCATTCACTTCTGTAGAAGTTCCAAAAATAGTCGAGCACGATTGACTATTTTTGGAAGTTACATAGAAATGAATGGAGAAATGAATGTGAGGGGTTCTCTAGGGGATCTGTGCAAGAAATATGTGCGGGTCCCACCTCTGGCATTGGTGAGGTGAGACAACCCCTTTAATTCTACTGGACTTCATGGCCCCTGTTGTTGGTATTGGGGGTCCATTATCATGTAAGGACTTGGTCAGGATCTTCCTGTTCTCCGGTGGGCCAGTCAGCAGGAGGTAACCTGGATGACAACCGCCACGGACACTATAATGGCGGCCTTAGTGGTTGTCACTTCGAAACATTTATAACAGGATAACTTCCAAGTACAATTTGTAACAATTTGCTACTTTTTGGTGTTGGGGGAGGGGCGGGAGCTCACTGCTGTAGAGAGGACTGAGGGTGTATTCAGGCGGCAGGAGGTCATGTACGAATTAACGAGTTAAGGAGGTGAGTACATCGTCTACCTATTAAAACGCCATCTTCCAGCAGTTTATGTCTCCCAGTCTCCTTGTCACATCCATGTCCTTCAGGAGGCAATGATGCTTCCCTCCCTCCTTCTGATCCCGGTTCTTGCTCGCTCCTGCCCGGCGTAGGGTCGCTCAACCATTTGATAACTCGTAAATGATTTTATTGGTTGCAGTTTAAAACATAAGCCAACTGAGCAATTAATTAGGGCGAGAGCCGATGAAAGCTGCGAACGGAAAAATCCGTCAAAGTCCTCCTGCTCCGTATTGATTGACATAGGTGCAGGAACGACCCTTTAATAATCGAAGGACAATCCAATCGAACCCTCCCCTCCCCCATCTATATAGAGAGCGTTACATAATAAACCACCTCCGGCTTCACGACTTCCGATGAAATATGGAAAGAGGTACGAAATGAGCTTTTAACCGTTTGTTGACGTCCGACCGTCTTGGCGAGACTTGTCATGGCAGATTGCAGAGGGTAATGAATCCACCTTTTTCTATATGTATGCAGATGTGATGTGTATTATTGCAGCGCCTATCTGGAGATGTATACACATTACCATTGATTATTGTTCTCCTCTCCCCCCTGTAATAAGGCGTTGCCATGGCGATGCTACTGTATTACACCTCAGAGTTCCGTACAGCAATATGGTAGGAACATACATCACTCTCGTGGGAAGCTGACAGACTGAAAATTGTCCTTAAGGGGCCGCTGTCTGTGTGATTTACAAGCTTTTAATTCGTTGGTGACGGTGTTACTTTTTTCAATCTAGACCCTCTTTGCCAAGAGTGCAGGAACGGAAGCGTGATCTTCTCCAGCCTCCCTCTAAGCTCTTCTGACTTTGGATTTAGGACTTTGATTTAAAGGTTCAGTGAGCTCAAACTAGAACCATTTAAATGACCGCTCTCCGGAGACTTCCAATGAGCCTCCATTCCTCCACTTCCATTCCTTCAAACTTTCCCTCAACAGGTCCTGCCTGAAAGCATAGACATCTCCAGATGAGCCCTACTTGAAGGTTCTGATGATGGCCTTCAGCCCATGGATCTCTTTTGAAAAAGAGGTCAACATGAATGGGGTAGACATTGGGTTGAGTGCAACGTACAAATGTGACATATCACAACCACTGACCACATATGGGATAGACATCTCATGGCACAATAACACAAAATCATGCTTTTGAATTGCTGGTTGTCTCATGTTGCACATATTAGGACATCTCCAGCCTAAAGGAAAGGTAAGGCAGGACATGTGTATATGTGCTACCTCAAAAGCCAATGTTCTACCTGAGTCTATGGTCTACCAGAGCCTATGTTCAACCAGAGCCTATGGTCTACCAGTCTATGTTTTAGGCCCTCTAGGTCCTGTCAGGGGCTAAGATATATTAGAGCCATATGATCTATCAAACCTATGTCATACCAAAGCCTATGTTGTACCACAGTGCCTATGTTCTACCATAAAGTCTGTATTCTCTCGGTCTATGTTCTACCATAGAGGGCCTATCAGAGACTAGGCGCTGTCAGGGGGTAAGATATTTCATAGCCATATGATCTACCAAAATCTCATACCAGAACCTACAGTCATGGCCAAAAGTTTTGAGAATGATACAAATATTAATTTTTACAAAGTCTACTGCTTCAGTTTTTATAATGGCAATTTGCATATACTCCAGAATATTATAAAGAGTGATCAGCTTAACAGCAATTACTTGCAAAGTCAATATTTGCCTAGAAAATGAACTTTATCCCCCAAAACACATTTCAATATCATTGCAGCCCTGCCTTAAAAGGACCAGCTAACATCGTTTCAGTGATTGCTCCATTAACACAGGTGTGGGTGTTGATGAGGACAGGGCTGGAGATCAATCTGTCATGATTAAGTAAGAATGATACCACTGGACACTTTAAAAGGAGGCTGGTGCTTGGCATCATTGTTTCTCTTCTGTTAACCATGGTTATCTCTAAAGAAACACGTGCAGTCATCATTGCACTGCACAAAAATGGCCTAACAGGGAAGAGTATCGCAGCTAGAAAGATTGCACCTCAGTCAACAATCTATCGCATCATCAAGAACTTCAAGGAGAGAGGTTCCATTGTTGCCAAAAAGGCTCCAGGGTGCCCAAGAAAGACCAGCAAGCGCCAGGACCGTCTCTTAAAACTGTAGTGTTTCAGCTGCGGGATCGGGCTACCAGCAGTGCAGAGCTTGCTCAGGAATGGCAGCAGGCAGGTGTGAGTGCATCTGCACGCACTGTGAGGCGGAGACTCTTGGAGCAAGGCCTGGTCTCAAGGAGGGCAGCAAAGAAGCCACTTCTCTCAAGAAAAAACATCAGGGACAGACTGATATTCTGCAAAAGGTACAGGGAGTGGACTGCTGAGGACTGGGGGAAAGTCATTTTCTCTGATGAATCCCCTTTTCGATTGTTTGGGACATCTGGAAAACAGCTTATTCGGAGAAGACGAGGTGAGCGCTACCACCAGTCTTGTCTCATGCCAACTGTAAAGCATCCTGAAACCATTCATGTGTGGGGTTGCTTCTCAGCCAAGGGAATCGGCTCTCTCACAGTCTTGCCTAAAAACACAGCCATGAATAAAGAATGGTATCAGAATGTCCTCCGAGAGCAACTTCTCCCAACCGTCCAAGAGCAGTTTGGCGATCAACAATGCCTTTTCCAGCATGATGGAGCACCTTGCCATAAAGCAAAGGTGATAACTAAATGGCTCAGGGAACAAAACATAGAGATTTGGGGTCCATGGCCTGGAAACTCCCCAGATCTTAATCCCATTGAGAACTTGTGGTCAATCATCAAGAGACGGGTGGACAAACAAAAACCTACAAATTCTGACAAAATGCAAGCATTGATTGTGCAAGAATGGACTGCTATCAGTCAGGATTTGGTCCAGAAGTTGATTGAGAGCATGCCAGGGAGAATTGCAGAGGTCCTGAAGAAGAAGGGTCAACACTGCAAATATTGACTTGCTGCATTAACTCATTCTAACTGTCAATATAAGCTTTTGTTACTCATAATATGATTGCAATTATATTTCTGTATGTGATAAAAACATCTGACAAAGACACATAAAAACCAGAGGGCAGCAGATCATGTGAAAATAGAAGATTTGTGTCATTCTCAAAACTTTTGGCCATGACTGTATGTTGTACCACAGCACCTAAGATCTACCACAAAGTCTATGTTCTCTCAGTCTATGTTCTAGCAGAGACTAGGTACTGTCAGAGGGTAAGATGTTTCATAGTCATATGATCTATCCAAAACTCATACCAGGACCTATGTTCTACCACAAAGCCAATGTTCTACCAGAGCCTATGTCCTACCAAAGTCTCTTCTACCAGAGCCTATGTCCTACCAAAGCCCCTTCTACCAGAGCCTATGTCCTACCAAAGTCTCTTCTAACAGAGCCTGTGTTCTACCCGTGCTTTATGTTCTACCAAAAACTATGTTCTACCACAAAGCCAATGTTCTACCAGAGCCTATGTCCTACCAAAGTTTCTTCTACCAGAGCCTGTTTTCTACCAGTGCTTTATGTTCTACTAAAAACTATGTTCTACCATAAAGCCTATGTTCTACCTGAGCCTACCTGTAAGTTCCACCACTATATGTATACTTCACAGTGTCCAGCCCTTGTGAAGAGCAGTTCATTGACAGATTGTGATTGATATGTATTGATTCTGAATTATGTATGGCCAAAATTAGATAAAAAAGTAGAAAAAAGTGGAAAAATGAAACAGCTGGTTCCTGACATCACAAACTAGTCCAAGGTCAACCTGCTACATATCAGGTAGAGACATAATCAGGATAAAGCAGGTTGAGGTTAGGGTTATCTTATGTGAAATGGGTACAAGAACTGGTCAGTTTTATGTCAACGCTCAGGTAATCTCCTCCTCACCTCTCACAGCGTACAGTCTCACAAGCACAACGAGGGCAACACTGCAGTTGCATCTGCCTCCTCCCTCATCCTCAGTGCAGGTATATGTTCTACTACAGAGCCTATGTTCTACCAGTGTTTACTGTATGTTCTTCACAGTGCCCTTTAGTTAAGGAACACTGGTTCACTGACTGATTGTGCTTTACAGGTATGGATTTTGAGTACCTATGGAAAAAATAGTAATAAGGAGTTTAAAAATCAAGTTGGTTCCTGGCATGACTAAACAGTCCTAGGTCCTACTATGAAAGGTCATGGTCAAAATGGATTGGTTTTGGGTTATGTTATGTGGTTAATCAACATGAATGTTAGCCCAGCGGTCTGTGCCGGCGCTGCTGCCCCTACCCGTGGGCGCCGGGCTCCCTCTTTCCTTCCTTCTGCCATGCACCATACTGACAAGCGCAGGCAGCTGGTAGCTGAACTCTTGTATCTGCGCTCCATGCCAGAGCTTACATCCTGCTTAAGTCCTGTACTGTGGTTAGGGCTTGCATGGGCACATCTCTCCTCCCTTGTGAGGCAGCATGTACACGCCCTCTGTCTCCCCAGCCTATGGCTGAGTTGCAGGAAGTATTTAAAGGCGCTTCCTGCCCCAGAAAGGCGCCTGAGCAATCTTGGTCAGTAGCTTGAGTAGCTTGTCTAGTTCCTTGTGTGAAGGTGTTTTGAAGTTCTGCTTTTCTGTGCACAGGACCCTGCTTATTGATTCAACGGACTTTGGTTGATTGCTGCCTGCCTCTGACTTTGGACTTCGTTTATGCTCTTTGCTTGCTCGCTGCCTGCCCTGACTCTGGACTTCCTGACTATATCTTTCCCTTCGGTGCTTTGCACCAGTATCTCTGACCCCCTGGTCAGCTGCTACTGACTAGGGGACTGCTGTGGAGTGGTACCTGGTGACTACCTTAACGGCCCAAGCCTATCCTTACCATCAGAGACTCTAGTGAAGACCAAGTAGGCACTTAGTCACTCCCTTCCAAGGTACAGCCAGTCAGTGGCACACTTGGTCCACACCCGCTTGCATAATAATGAATGCTGGTCAGATCTTTGACTCCTCCTCTCCTCTCACAGCATGCTGTCTCACAGACACAAAGAGATAGAAGCTGCAGCTGCATCCCCCTCCTCTCCCCTTCTCCCTATCTTCTCTTACCTGTTTCGCACTAGATGGATTTTCTGGTGGCTGAGAAGGTTAGTAGAAATTTACAGCGAGCCTGCAGACTGGGAAAGGGTAACCACAAATTTCTAGAAAGTGAGAAAGATGCCAAATATAATAAAAAAAAACATTAGGGATGCAGGAGAGGAACCCAGTATTTATTTGCATTCTAGCAGGACGTCTTACAAGAATTCATTGTGCAGACAGGCTCAGTTATGTGTTGTAATCATGTCACCTTGGAGGCGATTAGACTGAAGTTTTATCCTACCGGCTGTAAACTGGCTGCAGTATGGACCGCTTACCCTGATGTACAATCCATCATCATTGACACTATACGTAGTGTAAGGCATCATCCGCCAGTAAGCAGAGACTCCTCGCGGCTCCAGTCGCCCCCTCTGGAAATATCTGTAAAATTTACATCAGTTGAATTCCTGGTCCTCCCATAAATAGTGTGCGCTGGCGTTCTGCAGAGTGATGGAGGTTTAATCTACAAACAGTGGATGTGCAAGCTGTGATATTAATAGGAGAGCAGAAGTTAGATGACCTGTTAACTCGGCAGCAGAGGCCCTGGATGCACCGCACGCCGACACAGGTCTACACACAAATTGGTTGTCAGACAAATGCGGAGTAATTTATCAAACCTAGTAAAGTCCAGGGTCGAAATTATCATTGCACAGGCACCGTCACATTTTATGAAGTGCTGTCACGGAGCTGGAAGATCAGTGAGCACCCTCTCATCTCGTTGCCACCATCTTATTACACTGGCGGCCTCGACTGTAGCATCGAAGTAACGGGGCTGGAGAAAGCTGGAAACCCATGATGTACACAGATGTGTATTCATCCGTAAATGCTGAGAGGGTAGAGCTTTATTTCAATTAGCAAGACATAGATTACAGCTTACGCGTTTCAGATTGTTCTTAGCCCTTAGTTCTAGATGCAACGAAACGCGTAAGCTTTATTCTGTGTCTTGTTGTATGAATGTGTAGTATGTGCATTTGTAAGGGAACAAGCATTTCTGGCTACCCCTCCCCCCACCCCCACTGCCTCCTCCACCACCTCACTGAACCTGTGGAGGGAATTATACTTACCTGCTCCTTGACTCCTTCAGTCCACCTCTTCTGTCTCTTTGTTTCAGTCCCTGCTTGACAACTTCTGGAATGGAAGGGTTCATGTGTGCTGCTGCATCCAATGACTTGCCACAGTGGTGACACCTCCCCCAAACATCATGTGACCCAGAGATGTTCCACTGTAGCCAATCATTGTCTGCAGTGGCACATGTGATCTCTGTCCACTCTGGGAGTCAACAAACAGTAGACCAAAAAAGCAGGAACCCAATGGCAGGGAAACAGTAAGTATTCTTTCCTCCAAAGGTCTGGTGATGTGTGGAGTTGGTTGTAGTTGGGGAAAGGTTCGGGGGACAGCCAGAATGGCTGCCAAAGGTGGACAACCCCTTTGAATACTGGCATATGGCCCGCCCCATAACACCCACAGCTACATTTAAAAGAGTTGTCTGATGCCCAAATCAATACTGTAGCCCTGAAAGCTTCAGCACCAAAGATATAGTCCCCACTGCTTCCAGTCCCCTGTAGACCATAAGTATGATGTCCAATCTGTAGTCACAGGCCGCTTGGGGACATATGACCAACGAGTGATGCACCAGTGCATGTGACCATGGACAGGACGTCACACCTTCTCTCCATAGGGCATAGAAAGCAGAGGACAGAGGACCCTTGGTGCTGGTGAAGAGGTAAACAGCTTTTTCAGGTCAAAGCTAAAATAGGTTTCTGGTTAGACAACCCCTTTAAATCATGAATAGCACACATGAACTGAAAGACAATGGCAGTAACGTATGTCTAAACTACAATATCTGGCCTCAGCTCCATTCAGTTGACTCCAACAAGTTCTATTACAGTTTACCAAATTCCAACCAACTCCAGCACCGTTCAGTAGACCCTGGCACTTTTTAAGACTCCAGCATCCTCCAAGTGCCTCTAAAAGGACACTATACCAAACCCCAAACAATCCGAGCACACTTCAGTAAATCCGAGCATATGTCACCAAACTCCAGCCAACTTGTTTCCTTCAACAGACCCCAACCCCCTTCAAAAGATCCCCACTTTTCAAGTGTCTTTAGCAGACCACGGAATAAGTCACCGAAATCCAACCAACCCCTTCACCCAATCACAGCACCATTCATAAGACCTCAGAACACTTCACTAAACTCCAACCAACTTCAGCACCAATCAGTAGACCCAGTGCCCTTCTAAAAACCCTAACACCCTTCAATTGACCATCAGACCCCAGTACACGTCATCAAACTCCAACAAACCCCAGTAAAATTCAGCAAAAGAAAACAGCACCATTCAGCATACTCCAGTACCCTTCAGCAGACCCCAAAAGACCACAGTACCATTCAACAGACCTCTGAAACATCCAACAGACACAAGCACCCTTTAACAAATTCCAGTAGACCCCAGCATTCCTCGTCAAAACCCAACCAACTCTAGAACCCATCAGCAGACCACAGGACCCTTCAGCATTCAGAATCTGCAAACCAGAGCACACAGGCTCCATCAACATAACGGATCCTCCCCAGCTCCTCACCACAGCCACAGACCAGCGCCACCTCTTCTGACGATACAGAGTCCTCCCTGCCAGGTTAAAAAATAATGCAGCCAATCAGAGAAGATGAAGCATCAAACAGAAGAAGCACCCCTTTCTGAAGCAGAAGCTGCTTTACAGCTCTTGAGCACATGAAATGACATCTACCAAAATGTCCTCATTGCAGTCCATTGAGTCTTATACTCTAGTCCCATCAATAGCTGCATTCAAATTTCTGTTTCTGTCACCTGGGCAGTTTCTTGAGAAGAATTATGAATGCTGCTCTGGATATGATATGATTTAAAAATTAGGTCAAGGTTTAAAAAAAAAACATTTGAACCTCAAAATCCTACAGAAATATTGTCGAAAGGGGGGGTAGACTTTCTAATGTGGAGTCCTCAGCAGACATTACTTCTGGAAGTATAGATGAGACGTATAGGACTCAAGAGTCTACATGCACAATCTTCAACATACACTTTGTTTCTTGTAGGCCATGGGCTTAGACACAATCAGCATGTGTCTTGTAGACAGCGAAACATGTGGCCACGGGGAATCCTTAGCAAGTATCACCTACCGTAGAAAAATTATGCTGTCTACTACGTGACTGATTGAGGTTCTTAACTAAGCCAAGACATTCCTTAAAGAGGTGGATCATTGCCGATATGTTATCACTGCAGGTTCTCCAAAGCCTGCTCTTCTTAATTTATCAAGCCTGTCCACATGAAATAATGTTTAACGTGTCTGTCCGTGGGGAAGAATGTCATTTCCCGGAGCTTTACAGTAATGTCTTTGGAAATTTCTGCCATGTGATTGCTTCTCCTCTCCTCATCATATCCACCGGAGCTCTGCCTCATAATCTGTTCTTCTAGTTTGGTCAGCCGAAAGGGGCGAGTAGCTCAGAGGGGGAACTTCATGAATAGCGAGAGGCTGGAAATCCAAGCACAAATTTCCAGTACTGGAGGGTGGTCTCTTGAGATGAGGGGCTAGAAACTAAGAGGGTAAGTCAAAAATTTTCCGCATTCTGCCAGTAGAATTCATTTTATTCGACTTTCAGACAAATACATCATTTTTGGACACAATCTCCCTGCTTTTCAGTCAATCTGTCCACAAGCTTTTGTGTTCCCTTATAAAAAATATATATATTTTAGGCTGAGCTGTGAGCCACGAATGCACCGCTGTCTTCACCTCTTCATCAGACGTGCATCTTCATCCTCGTAGGGCCACACTCGTCCATCTAACGGAATCAGTTCTTGTGCCCGCCCTATGTAGTCATCAATCCTGGACTTGGACGTCCACCTCCTTCTTCACGGCTGACACTTGTACAACCTTTCTTGAACTTCTCCATCTATTCCAACCCACTTCTTCACGACAAAACACTTTCTCCACACCTTGCACAATATCATCTCCCGACACAACCTTAGACAACAAAAAACTAAGCGCTGCACGCAGCTCTTCTTCATGCAAATCACAAGAGGGGCGGCCATTGTTTCTCGCACCTCAGCCACAAATAAACTGATGTAACACGTTCAGACCTGCACAGCAAGGACCGGGGAGATGATGTCAAAAAATGATGAATTTGTCTTCTCTGAAAGTTGATTAAAACAAATTCTACACCCAGAGCGGGGATCATTTTTGAGTCATCCTCGTACATGCACCATTCAAAAGAAAGTCCTCAAAACAGAGTCCTCTGCTAGAGCTGGCACAAGCCCCATGCTCCACTATCGTAGAGATAGAGAGCCAAAAACTTGACCCTCTTCCTTTTTGCATCCCTTTTAGGGAAGAAGGAAGGTGGAAAACTCTAGCTCTCGAGAGGTACTGTTTCTCTGCGCAGAGACCAACCTTTGTTCCAAAGAGTCTTACAGACAATGCTCCCTGGGAAAAGGTAATCACGTTGAGATAAAAGGTACACATTAAGGAATCGTCCAATCCCATTATGGTCTATGGTTTTTGCCAGTGTACAGGAAGGGAGAAGGGAGACGGTATGTGGCACTGCGCCCGCCGTCTCCTCATACAGCTGATCGACGGGAGTGCCAGGCGTCGGACACCCGCCAATCTTATGTTGATGACCTATCCTGAGGGTAGGTCATCAATAGTAAAAGCCTGGAGAACCCCTTTAAATCAATGGGTTTGGCTGATGCTTACCTAAGTTTAAAGGAAGTTATGCCATGAGTGATGTAAAAAATGAAAATTAGACATCAAATAGTATAGAACTAGAACCAGCCATGCACCTCACATGGATCCAGAGATCTCCCCATTCATTGCTCTTCAGGCTGGACGCTCCGGGGTGTGTTCTTTTTAAGAGGGTGTGGCCTTTTCCCCTGCTGCTCTCTCTCTCTTTGAAACTATAAAAGGTTCTTCCTAGGGATGAGCGAAACGAGCTTTGGATCCTAGATCCGAAGTCGCTCCAAACTTCGGTTTAATGCTTTACGGACATACGTCTCTGCACAGCATTAAAACGTATGGACTCCGACGTGGCTAAGTCAGTTATTCCTGCAGTCTCGCAAGACTTTGGTGAATAACTTCGGCATTTGTTTTTAAACTGGAAAACCATTGGATCCGAACTTGGCTTCAGTTCAAACTAGATCCTCGGAACCGAAGCGGATCCAAGTTTTCAAATGTTTTTTCAGTTTAAAAAGTATGAAAATAGCTCACAAGACATTGGGAATAACTGACTTCGCCACGTCGGAGGCCATACATTTTAATGCTGTACGGAGAAGGATCTCTGTACAGCATTAAACCGAAGTCTTGAGTGAAGTGACTTTGGATCTCAGATTCGCTCATCCCTAGTTCCAACAATAGATAGGGCTGGTGACAGTTGAAGGATGAAATTGAGCATGTGCGACCACCTCAGTAGGCGGACTGTGGTCATGTAAGTACTATACAGATTAAACACCAGGGGGCACCATTATAATGAAGTAAAGAGAATACATGCAACTGGAGATCCAAGCACAAATTTCCAATACTGGAGGGTGGTGACTTGAGATTATGGGCCAGAAACTAAGAGTCAAAAATGATCCGCATTCTGCCTGTAAAATTCATTTTATTTCGACTTTCAGAAAAGATAAATACATATTTTTTTCTAATTTTTCAACACAGTCTCACTGCTTTTAAGTCCATCTGTCCACAAGCTTTTATATTCCCTTATAAAATATATATATGTTAGGCTGAGCTGTGAGCCACGAATGCACCGCTGTCTTCACCTGTTCATCAGACGTGTATCTTCGTCCTCGTAGGGCCACATAATCCACTGTCACTCGCCCATCCAACAGAATCAGTTCGCCCTATGTAGTCATCATTCCTGGACTTGGACTTGGACGTCCACCTTCTTCTTCACGGCTGACAGTGTGACCTTCCTTGAACCTTGCCATCCAGGGGGCACCATTATAATGAAGTAAAGAGAATGCATACAAAGGAAGGTAAAGGAAAGAAAATTTGTATTATTGTTGGATTATTTTTACAATAATATTTAATGGTGGCACAACAACCTTAAATGGATGAGTGGGAGGGGCATAAGTGATAAGATTTTGGACATCCGATGTCCCTCAAAGGTCAAAGGGCACAGATTTCATGGCTAATCAGGATTCCTATAGTGAACAATTATCCTAATCCACGCCGTAACCAGACCACAAAGTAATTTACTATATGACACGGCAAACCAAAGCTGTGTCATGCATTATTGCCTTGCAGTGTGACATTCGATCTCGCTCTCCTTGCGCAAATGTCATTACCGGGACGATTCCGCTGCCTGGAGGATAAAATAAAGAGTAAAAAAAAAATTAAAGGCAAAAATGAAATTGCAAATCTCCCCGCCCTATATGCATACCCCACGATGATCACAAATGCCCATAAATTGGATGAAAAATCCCATAAATGTATCAAAAAAAAGGAAAACCTGGACGACGAAAATCAGGTTCACGTAAAGGGCTTTAGCGAGCAATGCGGTATAATAAGATTGTGGATACAAGTTTAGTATTGATCAAAAGTATTAATACACGAAGCCTCCGGGCGACGAAAGGAAAAACAAAAATGGAGGTCATAAAAGGAGGCGCCTACCGCCTCCCGCTCGCTCTGTCCAAAGGAGGGAAGTAAATGAGAATGTGTCACCGTCGTGATGGCTTGTATTAAATTGCGTGGGAGATGCATCAGAATTCTCCCTTAGACTTTTCTCTCCTTCTCTCTTTAGTGTCAGGCGTCGCGGTTGCTCTGACAGGTCTCAGAATCCGCCGGCGAACAATCTACAGCAAATTAAACATGATTACAGCCTCTTCCTATATTTGACATAATTTCAATGCATAAAGGTGCGCTCATTATCCGCAAGCCTCTGGTCGGCGATTGCATTACTTTCGAGCGCAGAAATCAAGCTGTAAGTTTGCGCCGGTTGAACTTATGAGCGAGCCGTCATGTTTTTTTTTTTTATGTGAGCCGTATCTAATTGCGATGTGCAGCCGGGATGTGCTGCGAATGGGAAAGCGGGTTTATTGTCTAATAGTTTTATCGATCCGTGGTGCGTCTTCGCAGGGATCCATTTTGTCTCCGACTTGGTTCACTGAAGAGTGAATGAGCAGAGCTCCTGGATACATATCGTTTCATCAGGAACGTCGGAGAATGTAAAATGACACATTTTCCTTGATGAGGCTTTAGAAATTCTGATTCCATCCTGAATAATAAAGAAATTTGCCAGTTAGAAGGCTCATTACTGCTCTTAGTAGAGGCCGAGGACTGACATAGTGGAGGCTGTGGTGGCTTCACGTCACCGCATATGCCACCGTATGACCGCGTGACCTCCAGGGTACTAGGTAGGAGGGTCTGTTTATTATGGGATCATCACAATTAGCTTCAACAACTTCGGCCCCACCTCATATAAGGACGTCAGGCAGTACCGAGAGTCTTTTTGGCTCCCAGGAATTGGATGTAACTTGGAACCGAACTCAAGTGTGAAAACAAGCTTCACTGTTACAAACTAGTGTTTGGCCAAGCATGTCTACGCTCGGGTGCACTCGGTGTTCGGCCGAACACCGAGTGTACTCGAACGCACAGCTCGAATCCCCTAGACGGATCCGTCATGACCCCAATGCAAGTCAATGGGGACGGAACCGTTTGGTGTGACACACTAGTAAACAGATTCGTCCCCATTGACTTGCATTGGGGTCATGGCAGATCCGTCCTTACCTTTCCCTGGCAGCTACCTCCTCCCGTCCAGCAGGTGGCGCTGTGGTAAAAATTACCACTTTGCCCGCAGTCTTCCTGCTGAAGCAGGTCGGGAACTGCCAGGGAAGATAAGTATGTCTGTGTCTGTGTGTTTTTTTTAATATAAATTTGGGGCACTTGTGTAAACCAGGCACCCCCCGCGGGTGCCTGGTTTACTCCCATAGACTTCAATTATGCTCGGGTGCTAGGCTGAGCACTCGAGCACCCATGAGTGCTCGGCCAGAGCACCCGAGCATACGAGCACCTTAGTGCTCGATCATCACTATTGTAAACCTCTATCTAGATCCTTAGGGTGGTGCACCAATTGACAAGCATCACTCACTTCCACTTACTAGCTAACTATGCAGTAGGAAGGGTCCTCCCTCTACCAGTGGCTATGGTATTCCCTGGCTGCCCACAAGGTCCTCCTAGGTACCTCTATTTAGGCACTAAAGGAACATGCTACACGACATGACCCTTACTCTGACCTCTGACTCAGCCCAGTGTGTGGGCTCCATGGCCATGACAGTATCTCCTCACTGGTCAGCAAATTTCAGTGCAGTTGCTCAATATACAGTATAAAATGTGCAGGGGTGCACCTAGTCTTTCTGCTACCTAAGGCAAAAACTGAAACCTCACCCCAACCCCAAAATGCCGAATTCTTAACCTAACCCCTTCCCTCCAGCTCTACTGTTAAAGGCATACTTCGAAAACATTACATGCAGGGTAATACAACACCACATACTGTGCCCACTGTGCTACTCAATTCTATATTGCAGAAACAGACAATCCCCCTTCTGCTGCCTCTCTCTTGCCTCTACCTGGCGCTGCCTGAGGCAATCGCCTCACCTCGCCTCATTGGTGGTGCACCCCTGACCATGTGGTTTACATTATGTGTGAACGGTTCACACTGACAGATTTTTAGTGCCTAATAATATGCAGCCTGAGGATATTTGACTGGCAAGGGCATTATCTCAGTTTCACAGGTCACCTGTGATGTCACCATCCACAATATACAATATACACATGGCATAGATATGAGGACAACTGGAGATTGGTCACCTGTCCCGTTTGGTTCTCTGTGGCAGAGCTTGACAAGGAGCCGAGTAATTAAAAAACCTATAACTTGACTTTTTTTATTGATGTAAGTTCTTATTGTGTGGCTACTAATAAAATCAAACTGGCTTCTGGAGTCATCCAAATATCTCCCAAAGTCCTTTGTTTGTTGGAGCAATGATATCCAGTTGGAGTCATAGATCTTACGTATGTTAAGGGCAGGATTCTTCTGGTAGGACACCTAGTCAAACCTGTGCCCTACTCTGCCCTGATGAAGGGCAAGACTGACGAAACGTGTGTACAGAGGGGTGTCTTTTTACATCTCTAGTCATGTAGCAAGGCCTGTTAAAGGGTCAATGGATTATAGGACAGCCATCCAGTAGGTGGCACTAGAAAGCCAACCTTCTTCCTCATGAATGAGAGTACATTTGCATACCCTTTTTCCCCAGGGTGCATTGCCTGGTCTGTAAGACTTCCTATGCTAACTTGAGGTCTCCACAAGGTCTAACAGTGCCCACCTAGATCTTCTGGGAGGACAAACACGGCTATTTTTGCCAAGAGCTCTCCTTATGATGTTGTCTTGGGATGGTGGAGGTCTTTTTTTAACACCATCCTTACACTAGACCCAAATCGACAACCAAAAAAGAGACCACATTCCAACTATCACCATCTCCAGGCCTTCACATGACACTTTGAAGCAGGACTACGTTTGAGATGTCCTCTGGATGTTCATGTTGGAACTGAGCATAGCCATTCACAATTGATAAAAGTCTGCCAAACCCTCTACATTAGGCCAACTGTCTAAAGTGTATGGGAGCCTCTTGACTCCTGGAGGTATGATAGGACATCTTGGGTGTGAACATTGGGAAATTAGTAGATGCTGGAGGAGTCAGTGCTAATTAATCTCCTTATATTATAAAAATAAGCTTCTGTCTGTCTGTTCTCTATGCACGACCAAACTACTGGACCGATTTTCACCAAATTCGGCACACAGGTACATCAGGTGACCGGGAAGGTTTTAGACTCGGTCTCAGCTCTCTAGGACATACCGTTCCCGAGATATTCCCAAAATATGACCTGCGTTAGCAAATATTAGCCTGAGAGCTTTGGTTTCAAACCCCAACTGCCATTCTCTGCACAGACACACACAGGGAGGGCAGGTTTGCATAACAACACAGCCAGCTGAGGAGCTCATGTAAATAACAACGCAGCCAGTTCTATTCACTGCTTTAAAGGGGCAGAGCGCTGTGAATGACACTGTTAAAGGGGGTATTCCGGCTACCATAAATATAACTTATGTTTTAGACTAATTTTAGGCTACGACCGTTCTGTAGTAATAAAAGATGTTTTCTTCCACTGCTACCCATTGCGTGTCCTCATTAATTACCATGGCATTGACCTGTAATTCAGGCTGCCTCCTAAAGAAGGACTTAAAACCCCCGCACCAGGTCTCACTAAGCCACGCCCCCGACTCAGTCAGGCTACGCCCCCTCCCACTCCACAGCCAACAGGGATTAAAGGAATAAAGGTAAAAATCAACTTCTGTCAGCTGCAGGGGTGGGAGGGTGACTTTCTCTCTGCAATGATACACACAGAAACATTAAATGAAATAGATTAAATACACCCGTGTGAAGCAATGTTTTCTTCCACTGCTACCCACTGTGTTTCCTCATAAATTACCATGGCATTGACCTGTAATTCAGGCCACCCTCACGCCCTCTCCCACTCCGCAGCCAATGGGGATTGAAAAAATGAAGGTAAAAATCAACTCCTGTCAGCTGCATTGACTTTCTCTCTGCAACGACACACAGAAACATTACATGAAATAGATGAAATATACCCAGGCGAAGCCGGGTCCTTCTGCTAGTTTTTTAATAAATCTTTATAGCTGTTTTTCTGATACATAGCTCCAAATCTCCTACATGATAGAGTGATAGAGTCACTTGATATGCTTCTAGCTGCCTGCAGCCACCACTAGAGGGAGTTCAGTTACTGCATACTGGTTATCCATAGAACTCAATGCTAAGTCTGTATACAGCAGGCTCCTCTGCTCCCCCCTAGTGGTGGCTGCAGGAATACAAAATTGGATCCTATGATTCTTTGTCTGTGCAGGGGGTTTGGTGCTCTGTATCAGAAAAAACAAACTCAGATCATTATACAGATATATAAAGAAAGGAATCAGGACACAATTTTAACCCAAAAAGTTACAAAGTGTTAAAATGTGTACATTCACTTTAAGACTCCTGCATACAGCTTGGATTCTCTGTATCCGTGTATATGGAAGGTCGTTTCTCTTCCGCTCATGGTTAGCCAGAAGCTCTTGCACCTACACACCGATCCAAATGAAAAAATTCCATTTAACTTTCTGTTTCCATGTAAATACGTTTGGGTCTCGAGCGTTGCTTTCAGTATGCATTGCCTTGCCAAATGAAGCATATGGGTAGTAATTCAATATGTGGGAGGTTATTATTTCTGCAGTTGTGCTTCTATGGGTCATGTAAACTTCGATATTTTATTCCCCGGCATATGACTACATCAGTGGGCCTGTTCGCGGTGGGCGGAGGGTTGGGGGATGTTCGGAGATTTGTATGCAGGATCTGTGGGAACGGTAACAGTAAGTCATGGGCGAAGAACGGAGAACAAAACCAGTCTTCTGTAATAATTCAATTAAAATGAAGTGAAGACAGGAGTAAGGTGACTCCATGGTATAGACGTCTCCTGCAGCACCGAGCCGCTCCTGGACATCTTAAGGTCATCTCTACAGATTGTACTGATAAGTCTGAATGGCGTCCTTTCTGCCGCTGTCACTTCATTTGACTTCAGGTATACGGCCACTCGCAGAATGCTTATGATACTGTGTATATCCACTTATACTGTATGGAGGGTGGCTCAGTGGGTAAGAGAAATGTTGTATTCAGTGAGACATAGTGGGTAAGATTACTGTCCATCTCTATTACCCTTATACTGTTATACTGTACAGAGGGTGGCTCAGTGATTAAGATAAATATTATATTCAGTGATACATAGTGGGTAAGTTTACTGTCTATCTCTATTACCCTTATACTGATATACTGTACAGAGGGTGCCTCAGTGATCAAGATAAATGTTGTATTCAGTGATACATAGTGGGTAAGATTACTGTCCATTTAAGTTACACTTGTACTGTTATACTGTACAGAGGGTGGCTCAGTGATTAAGATAAATATTGTATTCAGTGATACATAGTGGGTAAGATTACTGTCCATCTCTATTACCCTTATACTGTTATACTGTACAGAGGGTGGCTCAGTGATTAAGATAAATATTGTATTCAGTGATACATAGTGGGTAAGATTACTGTCCATCTCTATTACCCTTATACTGATATACTGTACAGAGGGTGCCTCAGTGATCAAGATAAATGTTGTATTCAGTGATACATAGTGGGTAAGATTACTGTCCATTTAAGTTACACTTGTACTGTTATACTGTACAGAGGGTGCCTCAGTGATTAAGATAAATATTGTATTCAGTGATACATAGTGGGTAAGATTACTGTCCATCTCTATTACCCTTATACTGATATACTGTACAGAGGGTGCCTCAGTGATCAAGATAAATGTTGTATTCAGTGATACATAGTGGGTAAGATTACTGTCCATTTAAGTTACACTTGTACTGTTATACTGTACAGAGGGTGGCTCAGTGATTAAGATAAATATTGTATTCAGTGATACATAGTGGGTAAGATTACTGTCCATCTCTATTACCCTTATACTGATATACTGTACAGAGGGTGCCTCAGTGATCAAGATAAATGTTGTATTCAGTGATACATAGTGGGTAAGATTACTATCCATCTCTATTACACTGATACTGTTATACTGTATAGAGGATGGCTCAGTGATTAAGATAAATATTATATTCAGTGATACATAGTGGGTAAGATTACTGTCCATTTATGTTACACTTGTACTGTTATACTGTACAGAGGGTGGCTCAGTGATTAAGATAAATATTGTATTCAGTGATACATAGTGGGTAAGATTACTGTCCATCACTATTACACTTATACTGTTATACTGTATAGAGGATGGCTCAGTGGTTAAGATAAATATTTTATTCAGTGATACACAGTGGGTAAGATTACTATCCATCTCTATTACACTTATACTGTATATAGGTGGCACAGTGCTACATAAATATTGCATTCAGTGAGGCTAGGTGCTTAGGTTTCTACTCTATATCGGCCGGCACAGTGGTTAAGATTACAATGAAAATTAATATAGACTGCACAACTATTGTATTTAGTGAGACATCATTGTACCCCTCAGATACCACAGACAGTAATAAGACAGTGTAAAATAAAAACTGAATAAAATCACACTTACCTCATCCGTTTGAGAGTGAAGAGCCAGCCGTCATCTTGATTGAAGATCCAACGCAAAGTCTAGCATGGCCTGTGATGACATCATCACGTCAGCCGGCGTGGTGACGTCATACGTCACCACACATGGGATTTTGTGTGAGATCTTCAATCAAGATGGCGGCGGTCGGCTCTTTGCACTCAAACGGATGAGGTAAGTATGAATTTTTTTTTTTTTTTTTCGTTTTTACCGTCATTCAGGGAAAATCAGTTCGCTACCACGAAGCACAAGGAAATTCGGCTTTGTGGCAAATCGAAGTTTCCCTGAAATTTGTATTGAATTCCAAGTCTTAAGCATGACCTCACCCGGTGACATCAGCAGGTGCGTTGGGTGAAGAGACGTCTCTGCTTCTCTCCATCATTTCCCGCCTCTTTCCTGCTTGGCTCTCTCTCCGCTCTCTCGCTCCGGGAGTGGTCTCTGCAGACCTGACAGTCTGCCAGCCACCATATTTCAGCCGGACAGAGAAAATGAATATTGATTTTATGTTTCTTTCATGCTGGTTAATGCTGCGGCGTGCATAAGCTCTCACCTCAGCGTACTTGCCAACAAACTTACGGCCATCGGGGATTCGGTAGAGTCCAGGTTTTTAACTCTGTTTTCGAAATAGTCCGGGATCTGCCGTCTCTTTCAATAGAGAAGTGTCTGGAATGAGGGTCACGAAGGCGACAATGTGGCCAGGAGCTGAATGATCTGGAACAGGCCCAGAGGAAATGAATCAATGCGCAACGGCCATTTGGAAGGGGTCACGGTGGCAGCCTTAAAGAAGATATCCCATAAACCTTGGTTTACAACTCGAGTTACTTGAAAAAACAAGCTGTGTTCTTATGTCTTACAGCATCTATTATATTTAAAGTGTGACTCCACTCAGCGCTTTACATGATTGTATCGGTGCTCATTTAAAGGGGTACAACTACATATCAGGATATACAGGCAGTAGACAGTCAGCAATCCACCAGGGGTGAGAACAATAAAGGAACGGTCCAACTAGAAATGTTACCCTGCCTTATGGCTTATACAGGGCCTGAGGGGGCGGAGCATGACACAAGCCTTGTCTCTTTGAATCTCTATATCTAGGAATATTAGAGAGGACCAGAGTGTCCCTATTCCCTCTTTTTATAACAGATTCTTGAAGGCTCCTCGCCTGGCAATCAAAGCCGAAGCTTCTCGTTTCTTTATGTTGGGGCATGTTTAGAGCGATATATCTGAAAATTATATTGGAAATTAAGGTACGACCACACAGCACGGTTGTGATCCGGTCAGGTTGTGGCCAGGCTGCCGTCAAGAACCATACAGCCAATTAGCCTGCAGCTACCTTTAATATAACTAATGAAGACCGCACCTTCAATACCGTGTACCATTAACAATGAAGACCAAGTATACAGTGTGGTCTTCATTAGTTATATGAAAGGCAGCTACGACCGGATCACGACGGCTCCATGTGGTCGCACCCTTAGGGCGTTCCTAATTTCTAGGGATTGCAGAAAGACAAGGCTTTGTGTGCTTGAGGGTGATAGACCAGATTAGTACTTGGGTTTGCTGAGAGTTCCCGCTGAGAAGGAGGAAAGGAAAAAGCTGCTCCTTTCAAAACCTGGACTCTGGGTTGTTATGGCCGCTGCAGAGACCATCTATTGTCAAATATTTGTAAGCCAAAAGGCATGGCTGGAAAATAATTGACCAGAACAGTGTTTGGATGTGCTGAGAGTTCCTGCTGTGAGAAGGAAAGAGCTGCTTCTTTCAATGTCTGGACTGTGAGTTAATCTTATGTCTGCTGCGGAGGTCACACATTGTCATGTATTTGTAAACCGAAAGCTATAAAATGGCAAAGCTAGAATCTGATACGGTGCATTAGTGCTTGGAAGTGCTGAGAGTTCCTGCTGAGAGAAGGATAGAGCTGCTTCTTTCAAAAGCTGGATATTGTACCACTGCAGAAACCACATGTCTATGGTTGAAAAAAGAAGGAAACAGAACATGGGCTGAAAATTATTTTCCCCCTGCCAATGAAATCTGTAATCTTTCTTCTCTTCATGGAGGTATCTGCACTACTACTGTTGGTAGGTGATATATACAGTGCCTTGTGAAAGTATTCGGCCCCCTGGAACTTTTCAACCTTTTGCCACATTTCAGGCTTCAAACTAAAAGATATAACATTTTACATTTTTGGTGAAGAATCAACAACAAGTGGTCACAATTGTGAAGTGGAAGGAAATTTATTGGATCATTTAAACTTTTTTTGTAATAATAAAAACTGAACAGTGGGGCGTGCAAAATTATTCACCCCCTTGCATTAATACTTTGTTGCGCCACCTTTTGCTGCGATTCCAGCTGCGGTCTCTTGGGCGATGTCTCTATCAGTTTTCACATCTAGAGACTGAAATTCTTGCCCATTCTTCCTCTTTGAGGTTGGATGGAGACGTTTGTGAACAGCAGTTTTCAGCTCTTTCCACATATTCTCCATTGGATTCAGGTCTGGACTGTGACTTGGCCATTCTAAGACCTGGATACCTTTATTTTTGAACCATTCCTTTGTAGATTTTGCTTTATGTTTGGGATCATTGTCTTGTTGGAAGATAAATCTCTGTCCTAGTCTTAGGTCTTTTCATCCAGAATGGTCCTGTATTTGGCTCCATCCATCATCTTCCCTGTCCCTGCTGATGAAAAGCCCAAACCATGATGCTGCCCCCACCATGTCTGACAGTGGGGATGGTGTGTTCAGGGTGATGAGCTGTGTCGCTTTTACACCAAACATATTGTTTTGCATTGTTTCCAAAAAGTTGGATTCTGGTTCCATCTGACCAGAGCTCCTTCTTCCACATGTTTGGTGTCTCCCAGGGGCTTGTGGCAAACTGTAAACAAGACTTTTTATGGATATCTTTGAGAAATGTCTTTCTTCTTGCCACTCTTCCATAAAGGGCAGATTTGTGAAGTGTTGGACTGATTGTTGTCCTATGGACAGACTCTCCCACCTCAGCTGTAGATCTCCACAGTTCATCCAGAGTGATCATGGGCCTCTTGGCTGCATCTCTGATCAGTCTTCTCCTTGTTTAGAGGGACGGCCGGGTCTTGGTAGATTTGCAGTGGTCTGATACTCCTTCCATTTCAATATGACGCTTGCACAGTGCTCCTTGGGATGTTTAAAGCTTGGCAAATCTTTTGGGATCCAAATCCAGCTTTAAACTTCTCCACAACAGTATCACGGATCTGCCTGGTGTGTTCCTTGGTCTTCATGATGCAGAACCCTGAGACTATCACAGAGCAGGAGCATTTATACGGAGACTTGATTACACACATCCTCTGGAGGTTCCTGTCTCATGTGATAAAATATCTGATAAAACTCCTTTAAAATGAAAAGTTCTGCAGTTTTCTAATACAATTTGTGTTTCAAGTCACTTTGAGACCTTCTGCTTGCTGTCAGTGAACAGGAACATTTTTGTTTACACCCAGGCAATAAAAAGCCTGACCTACTACAATACTTATCACAGCTGAGTTTGCTACAAATGTAACCAGTCAAGCCAATGTTCTGTATTCTAAAAAGATACATTGTAACAAACAAACTATCGAGAGGGGAGAGAGATAATGTGCTGACCTCAGCTACCAGAGGTATTCGGTGCGTACAGGTCTGCAGCAGGAATGTTCTCATTTACTGACAGCAATCAGAGATATTGATTAGGATGAGGAATTGGAATTTCAATTTGTAGAACTTTTCATCACTCTGGGATTTTGATATTGATGGCCTATCCTGATGATATGAGATTGACAGGGGTCGAACTCCCAGCATCCCCCAAAATCCATAGTGGATCCACTGTAACGCAGACCATGCTGCTGGTGTGAACGCCGCCCAGGACAGAGGACAGCTGAGCTCACTTGTCTGCAGCAATCTCTTCATGACCGGCGTTGGGCTCCGTCATGACACAGGAATACATAAGAGGACAATTACGTTGCGGCGTCCCCAGCCAGTGGCGGTTAGCGCTGAGTGATGGTGCGGTCGGGTGACTGTGGATATGAATCAGGCTCTGGGCTGCCCATGACAAACCATTTGCGAGCAGGCTCTGCTTGTAATTGCCATGCTGAGTATCAATTATCCATAGTGAGCCTATCTGCGTGCAATCATATCTGCTGCAGTGACAGAGGCCAGGGGTGCAGCAGCGCCGCGCAGGACTGATGACTGCACAGTATCCGCCGCTGCAATCACAGCGCGCTGATTAGGATGATTAGCCCATGACTTTCCAGTGACATTGAGAACACTTAAGGGCTAAATGTGGCGGAGATAAATTCTCAAGGTCACCTGTCACCGCCAAAGACGCCCTGTGCTCGTCTCCAAAAACCTGTGTGGAACAAATACCTCTCACAGCTGAGGCTTTGTTACAGTTTTAATGAGGTCAACACATCAGCAGCACAAATCTCTCCCTTCCTGAGAGTTGGTTACAATGTATCAGTCTTCAGAAGATTGACCGGACTGGATACAAATGTAGCAAACTCAGCTGTGATGGATATTACAGGAGGGCTGCTTGAAACAAGAATGCTCCCATTCACTGACAGCAAGCAGAGCTTTTTTTTATAATGAACTGATAAAGATAAATAGATAGAAACTTCCTGCAACCTTTTGTCATAAAACTACAGTTCCCAGCATGTTCCATTCACTTTATGGGAGTTCTGAGATGAGCAGAGCAAGCATGCTGGGAGTTGTAGTTTAGCAACAAATCCAGCAAAGGCTGACATCTGCGTAAAGTTTGCACGTTCTCCTTGTATTTGTGCCTTTTCCCTCTACTTCCTCCAAAACAGACTTTTAATCCATATGCAAATGAGACATTAAGTGCACTGAGGGCAGACCCAAGACACCTTGTGCACCCTTGTTCCTTACACTTGCAGCCCCTTCCTGATTGATTGGGCCTGGTGAGATCAAGAAGGAGAGGAAGGGGCTGGCAGATGATGCCGGAGAGGTTTTGGCCACCCCCGGTGCATGTACTGCAGACTTAAGTTTTCCAGTCACAGATGACCTCCTAAGGGCTCATTCCCACGGCCGTTACGTGCATTGGGGGCCGCAAATTTTCCATCGCCAATGCACGGGCACCATCGGTGCCGCAAAGGATCCAGACTCATTCAACTTGAATAGGCCCGTGATCCAAGTGTAAGGGCACGGCCACAACTTGTTCCGCACTGACCATCCAGATTGCAGACCCATTCAAGTGAATGTTTGCAGACCGCTATACGGGCACGGCCGAACGACGGCCATGGACACGAGCCCTAAGTGTCAGTCAGAGATGCCTCGATAAGTGGCAGCTACAGAAGTCCCAAAAATTACAGAACTCTTCATCAGTGTTAGCCACATAGCCCTTCATAAATCCCTTTTACCCCCGTATCAGATAGCCCACCTTAACCCCCTAACTGTTTTGACAGAGTGGAGTAGAGCTGCAGCAGTGGGAAAAGTAGCTAACTGGAGGCGGGAGGGCTGCTTTAGATGCTGCTACCTCCTGAATCGTGAACATGCAGCTGATCTTGTTTGAAAGCAGACAATCCCAGCTTTCAGACAATACCAAAATGACAGCAATATGGTCAGGACAGAGAAAGATATCACTGATAGAAATCGGGATGCTGTGAATGCAGCTGAATTAAAAACAGGTTTTACTGGCGATTATTCCCGACTTGATTTCTAACAGTGATTTCTCCTCTGTTGCTTAGACTTTAGCATTTTGGTCCTATATTAAAGCCTGGACTGTCAGCTTTTACACAAGACCAGTTGCATGTTTCTAGCTGCTACCATTGAGGAGATATCACCATCTAAAGCAGCCCCCCTCCAGTTAGCAACTTTTCACGCTGCCCAAGCTGGACTCTGGCAAAACAGTTAGGGAGTTAAGAGTCCACCACCAGTTCCCTGTCCACTGGGACCAGTTAGGGTTCTGGTCACGCCCCCACCTATTTTTCTGTAAGAATGGTCATTGAGAATCCTATCTGTGTTACCACCGGTTGGTCGGGGTGCTGGTTGGTTGGACTTACCTGATGACCTTCGGTTAAGGTCAGGTCTCTCTCTTCAGTTCTTCTGCTGATGATCAATCACTTGAAGCTTCTGTCAAGATATTTTAAGGCCGGAGAGTCCAATGGTGAATTATTCAGGTCCGGATAGAGGGCGGGCTGATTCCAGGTGAGTGCTGCCTGCCATTGCTGACATCATCCTACAATGCAGCGCGGTCAAACAGACAAACAGTCTCCCATAAAAGTTTCTTTCCTCCAGGAAAAGCCATAAATAATGGATCAGTCAGAAAGCCTGCGTTAGCATTAAAAATTGCTTACCCCTCGTTCCCAGTCCATCAGTACCGGGCTAACGAGCTCAATTAATTAACCAACTCTTTCTCTGTGCCATATCTAGTTTTCCACGTCCTAGAGCTTGATGCACTCGGAGATCTGTACTTATTACGCTCATGTTGATGGCGGTGTCTGTCACTGCGATTATGCATACAAATGAGCGGGTTTGGATTCATTTCCCCGTGAAAATAAGTTGACATCCCGCAATTACGGTGGATGAGACGCGGCAGATTATTTGATTAGCCTATAGATCAACATCTAAATCCTTCTGGAAAATATCGTCTGTTTGGCCAAAATACTAAATGAGCTCTTCGTGGTGGTAATTGAAGGAGGATTTCATCCTTCCTTGAGCTCCGGGATGAGATCTTCTACGGGAAAAACCAAAAAATATTCCACCAAAAAGTTCCAACTTTTGACCAGTGGTGACCATTGGTATGAAGGCTGTTGTCTGATCCTGGAGAAATTGGCCAAATTGAGTCACGTCTTGGTCTGAAGAAAAGACATCTGTGATCCATGTAAGGAGTCAAAACCCTACAGGTGACCATGAGGAATGGGTCAACACTGGGAGATGTGGAAACCTATCAGCACCGTCACTCATAGACCTCTGTAGTAACCATTTATTGGGTGGGGGACCATTCATGGTTGAACATTACAAGGTCAGCAACCACCAATGACATACAGTATGTCTGACATGTCATGTAAGAAAAAAAAAACTTTTGATGAGGATCATTCAGTCTTGTCAAGGTCTTTCTCCCAGGGTCATATTTAGCCACAACGCCCTAGAGGTCCGGTGCCTAGGGTGGTGCCTTGTAAGGGGTGGCTCCTAATCTCCATGCACTCCATAATAGACTTCCAAGTAAATTGCAGAGAAATTTTGAACCTCCCCAAAGATAGACTAGTCTTGGGTCAATCTGTCACCATTATCCTAGCGGCAGAGACCAGTTGGGCTAGCCGGCCACCATCATAATGAATGCAGATTGTTGTAGGTTCTCAGAGCCATTGACCTTTGCAGATCTTACACATCATGGTGATATGATGGAGTGCTATCATTTTTTGGACCATACATGAAGCTGCTACATAATTTAAACTCTGTGTTTATGGTGGAACCCTGAAGATAAACCGACCAAGCTCTGCTACATCTACATTTTTCCGTTAATTAGCTGATTTAATGAGTCAGGTGCAGGAGAGGTGGCCACACTGGTCTGTAATATTTATGAGAAATAGTCCAGGCGAGCAGAGCAATGAATCACTGTGCTCGGTGCCGGGTTCCTTGCAGATCCAGCAGATGTTGATCTGATAACGTATGCTAATAAGACCCTATGTAAATAGGTGCATTGTGTACTTGTCACAGATAACTCCACAGTACTATTAGTCAGGTAAGGAACCTGTCACACTGTAACAGATGTACAGCTCCGGGAACACCTCCATTGTCCTCCAGGTTTTCTATGAATATCTCGGCTATATTTATATAGACTCAACAAAGCCCTGGAGTGATAGGTGGATGGATGGAAGGATGCATGGATGGATGGAAGGATGGACTGATAGATGCTTTTGTGGAGTGGATGGATTGGAAGGAGGGATGGATGTAGTGAAGATGGATGAATTGGCCCAATGGATGGATGGATTGGATTGGAAGGATGTATTGAAGGGATGGATGGATGGATGGATGGATGGATGGATGGACTGATAAATGTATTGGAAGAATGGATGGATGGATTGGATTGGAAGGATGTATTGAAGGGATGGATGGATGGATGGATGGATGGATGGATGGATGGATGGACTGATAAATGTATTGGAAGAATGGATGGATGCAGTGATGATGGATAAATAGGCACCATGGATGGATTGGATTGCAGGGACAGATGAATGAGTGATGATGGATAGATGAATAGATGGACTGAAGCTATGGATGGATGATGGATGGTTAGATGGATGGATGATGGATGATGGATGGTTAGATGGATGGATGATGGATGGTTAGATGGATGGATGGATGGATGATGGATGGTTAGACGGATGGATGGATGATGGATGGTTAGATGGATGGATGATGGAATGGATGGTTAGATGGATGGATGGTTAAATGGATGGATGATGGATGGTTAGATGGATGGATGATGGATGGATGGTTAGATGGATGGATGATAGATGGTTAGATGGATGGATGATGGATGGATGATGGATGGATGATGGATGGTTAGATGGATGGATGGTTAGATGGATGGATGATGGATGGTTAGATGGATGGATGATGGATGGATGATGGATGGTTAGATGGATGGATGTTTGGATGAATTGTTAGATGGATGGATGATGGATGGCTCCAAGGGTCTAACCCCAAGTATAGTCCTACATGAAACACCTATGGGGTCCAGTAACAATCAAAATTACATAAACTTTTTGTATTTTGAGTGTTTTTATGATGGTGGTCCCAAAGGCTTCCAGCTACAACCATCTGCACTGATCCTGAAGGTTCTTACTATGAATATTATCATTAGTATTATTACTAACATGGGATCCCCGCCGATCAGCTGTTTGAGAAGGCGCCGGCGCTCCGTTCTCTCAGCTCATCAAGCACAGCGCCGTACATTGTATAGTGGTTGTGCTTGGTATTACGCTCAGCCCCATTCAGTGAGCCGCTCCTAGGCCACGAGACCGATGAACGTGACGTCACTGGTCTAGGAAAAGCTGAGAGAAGGCCGCAGCACTCACTGGATCACCGGTGTCTTCTCAAACAGCTGATTGCCAGGGGTCCGGGGTGTCAGACCCCCACCGATCAGATACTGGTGACCTATCCTGAGGATAAGTAATCAGTTGTAAAATCCTGGAAAACCCCTTTAATGATAAACCTTGTGATCTGCAAGTTTCTTCTACATGACAACTGGCGGTTTTCTACGAGATCCATTCACCATCATTAGGAACCACTGGCAGTGCCACATTTGCAATGTTAAGATGCTGTGTTGTCCTCTCCTTATAGGGCCACTCTTCTGTCAGTACGCTCAGTAATACTGTATGAGCTACACCGCCCATACTAACAAGAAAAACACCCAAACTTCTCATGTATCACAGAAACAATGTAACAAAATACATACAAAAATAAATAAAAATAAATAAATAACTCTACAAAAATATCCAAATGATGTGAGGCAAACATAATAATAGAATTACCAGGATATCCTATTAAACATCATATTACAGTGTAGGATACGGTTTTATGTTACATTGTAATATTCTAATGTGCTATAAGACGCTATCATGTGATTTATTACATTACACATGACAATAATCCATATTACATTGATTTTTATTATATTATGATTTTATATTATATTTCAGTCATTTTCCATCCATGTTTGCGCAGTTTTTTATCATTCTACATTTCCCCAGATTACATTGTATTTTATTATATTGACTTGTCCTCTATTATATCGTATTACTCTATTATATTATCATCGTACTCTATATATGCCGTCATTGTACCTCTACACGTTTGTACAATCCATTACCACTTTCAGTTTTATTCTATTTCTATACATTACATTATATTGATTTATATTGTATTACACTATTATATTTGCACAATCTATTACCATTTTTTACAAATTAATGAATAATTCTATAAAATCCCCTCCAGAGCTGGAACTCTTAGACGTTCCTCCTCTTAGTCTGCGACAGATTGAAATTGATATGTGCCTGAATCTCTCCGATCGCTGCTCTGAGGCTGTGACGAGCTGTGGCTCTGTAGTCCATGTGCAGGGGCGCACCATCAATGAGGCCAGGTGAGAGGATCGCCTCAGGCAGCACCAGGAAGGGGCAAGAGAGGGCAGGGGAAGGTCCATGAGCTGAAGTGACATAGTAAAATAGTTTATAAGGCCAAAAAAAGCCCTCTGTCCATCCAGTTCTTCCTGTTTTCCTACAAGTTGATCCAGAGGAAGGCAAAAAAACCCCTGTGAGGTAGAAGCCAATTTTCCTCACTTTAGGGAAAAAAATTCCTTCCCGACTCCAATCAGACATCAGAATAACTCCCTGGATCAACGACCCCTCTCTAGTAACTATAACCTGTAATATTATTACCTCCAGAAATACATCCAGGCCCCTCCTGATCTCTTATAGTGAACTTACCATCACCACCTCCTCAGGCAGAGAGTTCCATAGTCTCACTGCTCTTACCGTAAAGAATCCTCTTCTATGTTTGTGTACAAACCTTCTTTCCTCCAGACGCAGAGGATGTCCCCTCGTCACAGTCCTGGGGATAAATAGATGATGGGAGAGATCTCTGTACTGACCTCTGATATATTTATACATAGTTATTACATCTCCCCTCAGTCGTCCCTAATTTTGATAATCTTTCTGGGTACTGTAGTCCACCCATTCCAGTTATTACTTTAGTTGCCCTCCTCTGAACCTTCTCCAGCTCTGCTATGTCTGCCTTGTTCACAGGAGCCCAGAACTGTACACAGTCCTCCATGTGTGGTCTGACTAGTGATGTGTAAAGTGGCAGGACTATGTTCTCATCACGGGCATCTATGCCTCTTTTGATGCAACCCATTACCTTATTGGCCTTGGAAGCAGCTGTCTGACACTGGTTTCTGCAGCTTAAGGTCCTTTTACACGGGCCGATTATCGGCCGAAAATTCGTTCCTAGGAACGCTAGTGCCGATAATCGGCCCGTGTAAAAGTGGCCCTAATCAGCCGACGAACGAGCAAAACGCTCGTTCGTCGGCTGATTGGATCTTTTGTAAAAACCAAAAGATCCGATCTGTCGGGCGCACATCGCCCTGTGTAAACAGGCGATGTGCGCCTTACAGCATGGAGCTTCCAGGCCGCACGAGCGATACAGCGATCACTCGTGCGGCCCGGCGCTCGATTCATCGGGCCGTGTAAAGGCTCCCTGAACGAGCGCCGATGTCGCTGATCGGCGCTCGTTCAGGGAGACTTTATCGGCCCGTCTAAAAGGGCCTTTAGTTTGCTGTTTACTAAAATTCCTAGGTCCTTTTCCATGTCAGAGTTACCCAATATTTTACCATTTAGTATGTACTGGTGACTTGCATTATTCCTTCCCATATCCATAACCTTACATTTGTCAGAGTTAAACTTCATCTGCCACTTCTCTGCCCAAGCCTCCAGTCTATCCAGATCCTGCTGTAGCAGTATACTGTCCTCTGTAGTATATATATACAGTGTACTGTCCTCTGTAGTATATATAGTGTACTGTCCTCTGTAGTATATATACAGTATACTGTCCTCTGTAGTATATATACAGTATACTGTCCTCTGTAGTGTATATATATACAGTATACTGTCCTCTGTAGTATATATGCAGTATACTGTCCTCTGTAGTGTATATACAGTATACTGTCCTCTGTAGTATATATACAGTATACTGTCCTCTGTAGTATATATACAGTATACTGTCCTCTGTAGTGTATATACAGTATACTGTCCTCTGTAGTATATATACAGTATACTGTCCTCTTCTATGTTAATTACTTTACACAGTTTAGTGTCATCTGCAAAAATTGATATTTTACTGTGCAAGCCTTCTACAAGATCATTAATAAATATATTGAAGAGAATAGGGCCCAATACTGACCCCTGTGGTACCCCACTAGTGACAGTGACCCCTCCAATACTGACCCCTGTGGTACCCCACTAGTTACAGTGACCCAATCTGAGTATCTACCATTAATAACCACCCTCTGTTTTCTATCACTGACCAGTTACTTACCCACATACAGACATTTTCTCCCAGGCCAAGCATTCTCATTTGTATACTAACCTTTTATGTGGTACCGTGTCAAACGCTTTGGAGAAGTCCAGATATACGACATCCATTGAGTCGCCGCGGTCCAGTCTAGAAATTACCTCCTCATAGAAACTGATTAAATTAGTTTGACATGACCGATCCCTCATGAAGCCATGCTGATATGGAGTTATTTGCTTATTTTCATTGAGGAAATCCCAGATACCATCTCTTAGAAAACCCTCAAACAGTTTACACTGTACTCCTGAAGGGAAGAGGTTAGGTTAAGAAATTTGCCTCTAAATTCTGACACTTTCAATGCAAGGAATGTCATACCCCTCTTCCAAATGGTATCAAGCATGAGCATTACAAGCAGTGCCCCAACCCGGTTCCTACAGGGAAGCCATCTATATACGATGTAGTTATTTGGGTCAAACACTTCATCCAGGACTCCATGAAGGAGGTAAAGGAGTCCATTAATGAGTTGTCTAGAAGGGAAGACCGACAGCTCTGTGCTGTGGTCAGAAGAGGGGAACTAGGTGAAGGACGAGACCTTCTCATTGCTCCTCTTCAGAAGGAAAGGAGGAGAAGGATGCACAACCTTTTTTCACCTTGGAAAAGCTACAAAAGTTAATCAAATCCATCAGGTTTGGGGACCGTGATCAGAGATGTACATAAAAATCCTTGGGCCCCAAAGCAAGAATCTGAATTGAGCCCCCAGATCTGGCAGTACCGTGCAAAAGCCTTATATACACCTCAGCTGCTGCAGAACATCATAATTATGAGAACTACAAGTCTCATCATGACCAGTTTAGGGCTGTTTCACACTGCCGGCAGTAGTTCCAGCAGAGTACAGCTCTCTGGGTATAATGGGGCCGACAGGCACTCTGATAAACCTCAGCAGTGCTGGATCCAGAGAGCTCGGGAAGGTTGTTCTCTGCCGAAACAGTTTGCTGGGACTGCTGCCTGCAGTATAAAACAGGAGAAAATGAGTGGGCAATACATGGAGGGGTAAGAGAGGAGAGAACTACAACCCCCAGCATTACCAGACTGTTATTATACATCATCAGTGGATATTATGAGGAGAGAACTACAACTCCCAGCATGCCCATACAGTTACTGTAGGGCATCAATGAACATCACATGAAGGGGAATACGGTAGGACAAAACTACAACTCCCAGTATTAGGATGTTATGGACAATCCCAGGCACAGCACAGAACCTCCACCCTATGTAATTTCACTACATTTTCCTCTCCGTGGCTGAGCTTCATCTCTCTGCCTTGGTCACCTGACGATGACATCATCACAGGTCCTTCAGCTGTAAAACCACTGACTTTGTACTCTGTATGGCTGCCCTGATCACATGCTGATGACATCATTGCAGGTCCTTCTGCACAGCTAGCTATGTAAGTGTAATTGGGGGTGGGGGTTTTCTGCACTGCCGGGTCCCCTTCCTCCACGGACCCCATAGCAGCTGCCTAGTCTGCCTCTATTAGAGGTACTCCACTGACCATGGTGTTGATAGGGGAAGCCTCAAAGTCCACCTCTAAAGGGTCTTCCAAGTGGATGAAGATTTAAAAATGCCATTGATGGTGGATTGGAAAAAGCCGGAGAAGGGACCCGTTATTAGTAGAAGACTTAGGCCTCATGCACATCGTTGTTTAGGTCTGCATCTTCGGCTCGGATGCTTCTGTCACTCGTATGCGGACCCATTCACTTCCATGGGGCCAAAAAACACGGCGCAGTCGTGTGCATGAGACCTTAGGAACATGGTTTCTTTAAAGAGTTCCAGTATGGTCGGTCAGTCACACCAAAGATGGACATGGCTATCTCCAGGTTGTCCAGACGCATGGTAGTCGAGGCAGATGATGGTGCCAGATTCTAGGGGCAGGCATACAGACACCTCTCTCAGAAGAGGTTACTCTGCAGCCTCTGCTTCCTGTTCTGCTGCTCTGGCTTTTAATGAAGTCACAAATAACCTACTCTGTTGGATCCATTCTACCTGGACGGATATAGACTCTGGAGTCTCCAGAGATTAATTACTGACATATTTCATATCCAGTATGTGGATCTAGCCTGTGACTTTCCGTGTGAAGTCTCCTTTCAACAAGTCAAGTTGGCTGCTAAATCCATGGCATTGTCAACTGAAGGTAGGAGGCTCTTGTGGCTCAAGCCCTGGGTCGTGGACAACACTTCTAAATATAATATATGTGATTTTCTCTTTGAATCAGGCAAATTGTTTGGGTTTGAGCTAGACAAGACCATGGAAGCTCTCTCTGACAAGAAAGGATTCTACTGCAGTCCTTTTGGGTCAGGCATAAGCCATTTGAGGCTACAGACCTCCAAAAGAGGCCGCAACAGTCCAGAACCCAACCGCACAGAGGAGGTGAATCCAGAAGAGGAATTTTGAAGCATGACCAAGGAGGCTTTAGCAAGAAGATGGCAGACTTCTGAAGCCACAGGTTCCCTTTCTCTGCCACAAGAACAACCAGACATTCCCGTCGAGGGCATATGATCTTTCTTTCTCAAAGAGTGGCTCCTAATAATCTCAAATCATCAGAGAGGGTTATTCGACTGACTTTTTAATCTCTCCAGTGGACAGGTTTACAAAAACAAAGATTCTTCCACCCAGGAAGCAGTTGATCGTAGAAGAACCCATAATGTAATTTCTCTAGAAAAAGGTTTTGTGGGGGGTTCCCAAACCTCAACAGAGAAGAAGGGTGTGTTCCCTGTATTTCTAGTTCCAAACCATCTGGGGAGTGGAGAACCATAATAGATCTAAGACATTGTAATCGATTTGTCAGGAAAAGGAGAATTTACATGGAAACTACTCGGTTGGTCATTGCTATAATCAAACAAGAGGATTTCATGGCATAGATTTAGTAGATGCTTATCTCCATATTCCAATATTTCCTCCACACAGAAAGTTCTTGAGGATTGCAGTTCAACTTCAAAGAGCGGTAAGGCATTTCCAGTTCGTTTCTCTATCTTTTGAAATCTAAATTTCCAACGTCTTCTCAATGGTTGTGTCGGCAGCGGCTGCTGCTCTGAGAATCCAGGGAATCTTAGTCGTCCCTTATTTAGATGATTGGTTGATCAAGGCATCCTCAGAGGAACTACTAAGAGATCGTCTGGGACAGCCAACTCTTCATGGACTCTTCCTCATTCAGCAGTTGGGGTGGATTGTCAACTGGGACTGCTGGGATTCCAGGAGGATGATTCTCCCTGTCCTCGCAGAGATGAGTAAGAATAGAAGCTGCCGTGAGATTCCTTTCAACACCAAGAAGGGTATCTATCAGGACTCTCATGAAGATGATGGGTCTAATGTCAGCAGCATTAGAAGCAGTCCTTTGGGTTCTGTGGCACACAAGGCTTCTGCAGATAGAGGTGTTGAGCTGATGGAATTGCAATCAGAACATCCCGGAGAGCAAGTGCGCCCTGTCATTGAAGACCCATTGGTCACTAAGGTTGTGGTGTCACCTCAGAGACAGGAGGTCCATGGTCCAGCCTCGCTGGTCCACACTGACGACAGATGCATCCTTACTGCATTGGGGTACTCACCTAAATTAAATGCCAATAAACAGGCACCTGGAGTCATCAGGAGAAGACACTCTCCTTGCACCTGAGAGAGTTCTAGACAACTCACCTGTCCCGTCTTCATTTTGCTCCCAGAATCATGGAGAAAGCAGTAAGGATGAGGACGATCTCCATGACATGTGTTCAATACATAAACAAAAAGGGAGACACCAGATCAGTAACCCTTTTAGAGGAAGGAGAAGAGGGAAAACGTGACCCATCTCTCTCCAGTACACATCCAAGGATCCCTCACTGTGGTGACAGATCACTGAGTTGGGGTCCCAGGTAAGTGGTATTTGGATAAGGAAATATTTCATCACATCACACATAGATGGGGTTCGCCAAAAGTAGACCTAAAGGCTACGAGGCTCAATGTCAAGGTGGAAACTTTCTGCTCTCTCTACAAGGAAGACAATCCCTTGCCGGTCAATGCCCTGTCCATACATGGAGGTTCAGGGTGACCTACATTTCTTGTCACGGGGAGCCATGCGTACGCAGGACGCATCCTCGCTCCCAGCGCGCTCTCAGCTGCTTCACGCCTGGCGTCCTCCCTGCCTCCCTTAGGCAACGAACAGGCTGGGGCCTTTTGAGCGCTGGCAGAGGTAGCCAGGCCTCAGTTGTATTTTTGTTGTGTATTAGGTCACGTGACGCTGGCCACGTCACGTGACCCATCTGGAGTCCTATTTAACCAGGCAACCTGCTGGCCACAGGTTGCCTGTGATTGGTCTTATCTCCAGTGCTAGTGTTTGGTGATCTTCTGAGACTATTGTGTTTGACTACATCCTCGCCTCATCCCTTTGAACTTCGCTACCTCTCGGTTTTGACTTCTGCTTGTGTATTTGACCTTGTTCCTGCTCTTTTCCCTGGTTTTAGATATAGTTGGGGTCTGCACTCTCCAAGAGATATTGGTGCGAGTGAAGTGTGACAGAGAAGTCACAATGTCCAGAAAAACAGATAAATCGCTGCACTCAATTATGTAATGCAATTTTAGTTTATTACAAACTTGACAACAATAATTCTGATCCACTGGTAAGTATAATGGTAATCCCTTTAAATGATTTCGCCGAACGTTTCCGTCCAGGTGGACCTTCCTCAGCGGCGTAATCTACAGGCAAGTACAATACAAGCAATAAGTCATCAGAATCGATACCAACGGTAAATCATGAACGTAATATGAACAAATCTCAAAAACAAAAGCAAAATAATGTGGAAATACCAAAAAGGTAACATAAATAAAAATACATCCAGCAACACCTGCTAGAATATAAATGTATATTGGCCAAATGGCCTCATGGATCATATTAAATTGCAGGAAAATGTATAACCATAGATGCGGTCATGTAGCCAATAAAATGTCCCTAGTGAGGTAAATAGGGGAATGAAGGAGTAGAAAGAGTGAGAACGAGAAAAAGCCAGGCAGAAGACAAATGTAGAGTTGAAAATAAAAACCAACCTGATAAGGATAATGGAGTATACTGGCAATGTGGATCTCGCTGTACTGCGCTCCGGCGTCTGCCTATATGCAGTACGCATGCCTGGAGGGCTGGACTATGTAAAATTGTGTATGTGACGTCGGAGCGTGGTCACGTAACGAATGTCTCGTGTCAGCCTGTTACCCAGGTGACGCGGACAGAGTAAGCGCCAGTATTGTGGTAAAATGTACTGTTGGATTTGATGTGTGCACGTGCGGGCCGTACGGGTAAAATGTATTGGATGTATGGAGAAGAAACGTTATGGGTGAGGGGAGAGAAAGTGAAATGTAAGAGAGGAGAGAGAATGAGGTATTATAGATAAGAAAAAGGGCGGAAAAAAAAAGGGAAAAAGAAGGAAAAAGAGAAAGGAAAATAAAATGAGAAAAATAAAAAATAAAATGAGAAAAATACAAGTAAAAATGAAGAATGAAAATAATAATAAAACTAAAAATAATGAAAAAATAATAAAAAAATAACAATGAAAAAATAGAGGGGGTAAAAAGGGGTGGGGGTGGGGGAGAGATTCTGATGACTTATTGCTTGTATTGTACTTGCCTGTAGATTACGCCGCTGAGGAAGGTCCACCTGGACCGAAACGTTTGGCGAAATCATTTAAAGGGATTACCATTATACTTACCAGTGGATCAGAATTATTGATGTCAAGTTTGTAATAAACTAAAATTGCATTACATAATTGAGTGCAGCGATTTATCTGTTTTTCTGGACATTGTGACTTCTCTGTCACATTTCGTATGTATCTGTTCCTCTCCCCTGGTTTTGACGTGACTTCCTGGTACGACTTTAGCTTGCTGACTTTCTGATATTGTGTGTGTTCTGTCTTTGTTTATGGTGTTCTCCTCTTGTCACCCTTCCCTGTACGCCCCTGCACTTATATAGGTTAGGGTTTACCGCCCAGTTACGCGCCGTTACCTAGGATGGGTCGCGTAAGTAGGTAGGGACAGAGGTGGGGCTCAAGTCAGGGCTCCCTTTACCCCCTTCTGTGACATTTCTCCTCCAATTTCCATGATATTGAGGGTATTGATGAAATCAGGCAGGACTTAGCGATGGTAACAGTCATCATACAGTCCTGGACAAGTAGGTGGCCACTTTCCCAGCTCATTCAGATGAGTCAAGGTCACTATTGCAGGTGTCTTAGGAAAGACTTGAGCAGATTCAACCTGAGAGCCTAGAGATTGACCAGTCCCTACTATGATCTAGAAGGTTTTCTAGCTCAGTCTAGAGCTAATTCCACAGATAAGGCTGATGATAGAATCTGGAGGATCTTCTGGACTGGTGCTCAAGTAATAAGGTTGATGGATCCGACCCTCCAATAAGGTCTTAGTGTGTCCACTTTAAGAGTCCAGATGGCAGCTATGTTGACTTTTCTAGGAAGATCCTTATCTTCGGAGCCTTTAGTTTAAGGATTCCTTGAAGAATAAGACCAAATATATTGAAACCAATCTCTATCTGTGGTCCTGAATGTGCAGCTTTCTTTGAGTCACTAGAAGACATTGATTTTTGGTTTCTTTCTATGAATATTACCTTTCTTCTACCTGTAAGGTCGGCTAACAGGATTGGGGAGCTCCAGGCTTTTTCTTCTGTTGATCCGTACATCATGTTTCCTGGCAGAGCTCTATTTTATCATCTACCTAAGGTGGCTTCCTTCTGTAACCTGAATCAAGCAATCTCACTTCCAGTTCTTTCCCCGGAGAGAATAAGGACTCAAACCTTCAATTATTGTATATACCCAAGGCTCTAAGAATTTATCTCTCCAGAACCTCTAATTTTCGTAGAGATAGGAAATCTACTTACTGTTTTCTATGGTAGAACAAGAGATTTAAAGCATCTAAACCTACCTTTGGGAGATGAATGAGAGAATATTCCTCACAGAGCTTAGAACTTCCTAAATTTGTTTGTGCCCATCCCTCCGGGGCAGTTTCTATATCTCAGGCTAAAAGGAGTCAGCTTCCTATTGAGCAGACTTGTAAAGCTAAGGCTGGTTTCACATTAGCGGCAGCACAGATCCGGCGGGTGAAGGGACCCGCCGGATCCCTGGTGCCGCAGGTCCACGTGTGGGGCCTGAGCCGTGCTCCGGCCCCATTCACTGTAAAGGGGGCGGGCCGTGGATCTGGCCGCAGCACATTAACCCCTGCTGAGAGGCGGCCGGAACGAAAATACAACAGCACGGATCCAGCAGGACCCTTTACCCACTGGATCCGTGCTGCTGCTAGTGTGAAAGTACCCTTAGTCAACCTTCATTAACCATTATAGGTTGGGTTCTAGGTGTCCTGCATGCCAGGAGGGCCCTCCCTATGGGGATTGTACGCTATTATTCTGCTCATTAGCACATAAGGGAAGCATTGATTTCTAATGTTAATCTGTTTTCCCTTAGTCCTAACAGCAGCGCCAACCCACCTTATCTTTCTTGTTTCCTTTACAATTAACACAGTGCAGGTAGAGAGGATGGCATTTCTTATAGGGGAGGTTACTTGATTGTTTCATTTATCTCATTAAAATTTCCACCTGTCCTAGGAGCAGAAATACCCAGTATTGTGCTGCTGTTAGGATTAAGGGAAAACAGATTAACGTTAGAAACCAATGCTTCAGTCCCAGACATGCAGATGTACAAAGAATCAATGCTGGTTCCAGCAACATCATCATCTTTGGTGCCAGCAACATCTTTGGAGCATCTATTCTTATAGCTCTATGATATGTCCTCCCTCTATTATTCCTACTATAAGTTTAAAAATAAAGGTCCATTATTTGATTCTTATCAATGGGGGTATCACTGCACAGTCTGACACCAGAAGAACTGATTGGATAGTGTCAGACAGTGCAGGGACACACCCTTGACTGGTAACACCCAGATGGACCTTTATTCATAAACTTTATTCATAATAGAAGAATAGCACAACAATAAAAGATGCCCCATTTCACTTGAGATATATTTGTTTACTGAACCAGACATGACAGAGGAGAAGACAGGTCCCTTTTAACCCTTCATGCACCTGGAAGTAACTATACGTCCGGGTTGTATGAAGTGGGCTCACGACATGCGATAAAGCTGACACCTGTCTGCAATGATAACTCCGATCCCAGTCATTGAACCCCTGAGATGCTGTGGTTAATAGCGACCATGGTCTCGGAGATGTTAGATAATGTTAGGGGTTCTAACTTTTCTCCCAGGACAGGTCATCAATATCTGATCGGCGGTGGTCCGACACCCGGCACTCCCGCCGATCAGCTGTTTGAAGAGGAAGTGGTGCTCCATGCGAGTGCTGCTGCCTGCTCGTTACACTGCCTGCCATTTCCCTTGCAGTGACGGCGTAGTGTAATTACGAGTACTCGCCCCATTCAAGTAAGGACCCCTTTAACAACCTAACTGTTTTGCCAGAGTCCAGCTCCAGCAGTGGTAAAAGTAGTTAACTGGAGGGGGGAGGACTGCATTAGATGCTGCTACCTCCTGAATGGTAGTAGCTTGAAACATGCAACTGGTCTTGTTTGAAATCTGACATTCCAGGCCTTCATAGAAGACCAGAATGACAGCTGAAAAGTGACAGTTGAAAGTGAAAGTAAAAACAGGGATTTATGGTGATTATTCCCATCTTGAATTGTAACAGTGATTTCTCCTCTGCTGCTTGGACTTTAGCTGCAATTTTGTAGCTAACTGGAGGGGGAGGGCTGCTTTAGATGCTGCTATCTACTAGTCTTGTTTGAAAGCTGACAGTCCAGGCTTTCATGCAAGACCAAAATAGCAGCTAAAGTCCAAGCAGCAGAGGAGAAATCACTGTTACAAGTAAAGTCGTGAATAATCACCACCTTTTTACTTTCACTTTCAGCTTCATTCACAGCATCCCGGTTTCTAACAGTGATTTTTCCTCTCTTGCTTGGACTTTAACTGTCATTCTTGTATGAAAGCCTGGACTGTCAGCTTTCAAACAAGACCAGTTTCATTGTTTCTAGCTGCTACCATTCAGGAGATAGCAGCATCTAAAGCAGCCCTCCCCCCTCCAGTTAGCTACTTTTCACACTGTTGGAGCTGGACTCGAGCAAAACAGTTAGGGGGTTAATAGACAGTAATCTACTGCAGTCTATGGTGGATCACATGGTCAAGTCCCCTTCTCAATTTTACATATAAAAATGAGTAAACAATAAAAGAAACATCACTGTTCTCGGCACACCCAAATGTCCAAACTATTCAATTTAAAAATATTTATCATGCGCAGTGAATGCAAAAAATTGGAAATAATAAAAAAGACAAATTGCCTCATCCCCTTAAAAAAATGGAATAAAAGGAAATCAAAAAGTCACATATCCCAAAATAGAATCACTGATAGCTACAGCTCGCCCTGCAGAAAACAAGCCTCCACTCAGCTCTGTATTGGAAAGTTATTGCTGTCAGGATATAATGATGCAGAGAAAAAAAATTATGTTTTCAAAGATTTTTATTTTTTAAAAGTAGTAAAACATCATAAAAACGATATAAATTTGGCATTGCCGTAATCGTACTGACCTGCAGAATGTGGCTGCCATTACATCTTCCGCAAAAATTAAATGGTATAAAAACAAAACCTAAGAAAACTATGATGGAATTGGATTCTGATTTTTATGGCTTTTATTTATTCCATTCACCCTCCTATGTTATACTCAGTCAGGAAGCTGAGATACGGGGAGCTGTTTGCAGGGGCTTCACGATGATCAAAATGGCGGACATTTCTTTCATGAGGGAGAAAACCAGTGACTACATTTAGGGCTCAATCACATGGCACACGGAGTCAAAATCCCAGCAGTTTCTATTGTTTTCAATGGGAGGCAGTGCTGGAGTTTGCGGGCCGGCGGTTGAAAGCTGCGACAATGCCAATAAGGGACAGGTCCGTCCTTGCCCCGGTTTTCAGAAGGACTCTACTTGCTGATACATTGTAACAAATAATCAGAAGAGCAGATAAGCAAAAGTGAGATCAGTGCTACTTATGTACTTAGAATTCTCTAGACTGGATACAGTTGTGACCGCCCTTAGAAGTGACGGGACAGGATGGGTTTTCAGTTCCCATTCACTGACAGCAAGCAGAGATCCTGACGTATTTTCACATACAGTGACTGGAAACTGCTGGATTGAGCTGTTCATAGTCTTCGGCCTCAGATTAGTAGCTGCTTGTCATCTCAGGTCGTGTGAGGCAGACGGGGCGGCTTACAGGAAGGAGAGAGACGCCCAATGTAACGAGATCATTGGGAAATCCAATACAGAGCGAAATCCATAAACTCCTTCCCTCCGTCTCTCTCCTTCCAGACCCTTCTCTGAAAGGCAGCGCGGGCCAGAGGGTTAAGCAGTCTGGCTGGGGATTGATCACATCCTGAAACCGACCGTCCATCTTAAGACAGAAAACTTTCCGCCGCATGGGATCAATGGCATTATAAATTGGCGCATTGATTTCCTATAGTAATGGCAGAGGTGGTTACACACAGGAGCCTGCAGGCAAGGCCGCTGTCCAAAGAATCTCTAACGAGACCGTCATTGACCCTGACACAATGCCTTCCCCTATTACCATATACCATTAATGCCTATATACAGATGTAGCAGAGCTAAGTTAGTTATGCTATCACAATGTATGGACTGTAGGTGCTGGGGCTCATTCCAGAAGTTAAAGGGGTATTCCCATCTCACAAATGTAGTTTGTATAGTTAGATATAGCCATACCAATATTATTACTAATAGAATGTATTTATATAAAATGTACCATTTAGAAGATTTCCCTATTTGTATATCCATTGTCCCACACACATCAGTCAGGCCGTTGCCCATAGTTACGACCACTGTGGCCATGTAGTAGTGGTGGCCAGCTTGCTCCTTTTCAAACCCGCTCTGAGGTAACTGCTGTATTGTGAATGCACATTACATGAGCATGAGGAGACACATCTTAGGGAACTTTCACATCTGCGCAATGGTCAGGATCTGTCCAAAAGCAAACTTTATAAACGGATCCTGCTCCATAGAAATGAATTGATCTTGGAACAGGATCCGTTTCTCTGCGTTTTGGAAGCGCAGACAAAAATGCTACAACCCTAAGATGTGTCTCCGCATGCTGATGCAATGTGCGTTCACAATACAGCAGTTACCTCAGAGCGGGTTTGAACAGGAGCAAGACGTCCTCCACTACTACATGGCTGCGGTGGCCGTAACCAGGGGCAACGGCCTGACTGATGTGTGTGGGACAATGGAAATACAAATAGACAAATCTAAACGGTACATGTTATATAAATACATTCTATTAGTAATAATATCGGTATGGCTAACTAATCGGTATCTAACTATACAAACTACATTTGTGAGATGGGAATACACCTTTAATTCAACTTGTAATACCCAAACCCATAGAAAGGATGGAGAGGCCTAGAGTTAGTTCTCCACCTACTCTTATATTACAGAAGGACACAGGCTCCACCATTAACTACAGGTGACAGTCACAGCTTAAATCCTTCCCCTCCCTGCACAATGGCCTCCTCACATGTCACAAAGCATGCCCACAGCACTCTACCAGAGCACTCAATAGGCGATGCCACAGTTCACCACCCTCTCTGAACTAGTCACAGAGCATGCCCAATACACTCTCCTGTAGAGGTCAATGAATACAGCTCACCTCTTCCCCTTCTCTGCACAATGACTTCTGCACAGGTCACAGAGCATGCCCACAACACTCTCCAATAAATGTCACACACACCCTCCCTGCACAATGGCCTCTACACTAGTCACAAAGCATGTCCATAAAACTCATCCGTAGAATTAAATAATCACAGCTAACCTCCTCCCCCTTCCTGCACAATCACATCTGCATAGGTCACAGAGCATGATCACACTTTCACATAGATGACAATAGGTGATGTCACACCTCACCCCCTCCCTGCACAATGGCCTCTACTCAAAGTCTCAAAGCATGCCCATAACACTCATTTGTAGAGGACAATTCTCACAGTTAACATCCTCCCCTCCCTGCACAATGAAATCTGCACAAGTCACAGAGCATGACCACCACACTCTCCAATCAAAATCAATAGGTGATATCACATCTCACCCCCTCCCTGCACAATGGCCTCTACACTAGTCACAAAGCATGCCCATAACACTCATACATAGAAGTCAATAATCATAAGTCAATAAACCCCCCCCTCCACCCTGCACAAATACATCTGCACAGGTCACAGAGCATGATCACAACACTTTCACATAGAAGACAATAAGTGATATCACATCTCACCCCCTCCCTGAACAATGGCCTCTACACTAGTCACAAAGCATGTCCATAGCACTCACCCGTAAAATTAACTAATCACAGCTAACCTCCCCCCACCTCCCTGCACAATGACATCTGAACAGGTCACAAAGCATGACCACAACAGTCTCCCATAGAAGTCAATAGGTGATGTCCCACCACACCCCCTCCCTGCACAATGGCATCTACGCTAGTCACTACTACAGAGCATGATCTTAGCCTTTTTCTTGCAGAAGTCAATGATGACAGCTCACCTCTTCTCCTTTCCTGCACAATGACATTTGCACAGGCCACAGAGCATGGCCTCACGACTCATAGAAGTCAATGGATATTTTCCTATGTCCATGTGGCTGTTGTAAAACATAAATCTAAATGCTGTTAACCACAGTTCAGGCAAGATGACCGCCTCATGTTCCTTTATGGAAAATAGAATTAAAAAATAAACAATCAGAATATAAAAACAAATTAAATGCATCAGTTTTAGGGTTTTATTATCAACAAGTAAATACATTTCACTGAGACATTCCCTTGGATCTTGTACAACTTGGATCACACCATCAAAGTGGACTGGGACCTCCAGAGATCATTGGTGGGTCTATGTTCTTGAAGGAATCGAAGCTCTGCTCTTCACTAATATCCATGGAAGGCGGTGGACTTCACAATGGAGGAGACCCCAGACCTGTCACCTCCACATGTAGGGCTCAAGAGCCGGCAAACTATAAAAAAAAATCATGTTCATCACCACCAAAAACAGAAACAATGAATCAGTCAATGGTGTCTCCAAAATATGGATCCAAGAGTCCCTTGACCTCCACATATGGTTCTATAATACATTCTGCAGACCCAAGGTCCTGCTTGATTGAATCAATGGCTAAGAGAATTTAACAAATTTGCTTCTCTCCGGTTCTTCAACTGCCCCTATAGGGTTAAACAACAAATTTGGGACCAGCTACATCTCCCACCCTGCTGTTTTAGATCCTGCCCGCTCCTTGTTTTTTTCCTTCCTTCTTTCTAAGACAATTATCTTTGACTCTTGCGGTGACACGCATAGTTCATTCCGACTCCTCCACAGCCAACAGCTGTCTCTCCGTCTGCCATTGTCCTACTGTGATCTACACGACTATCTGCAGCTCAGCTTCCTCTGACAATCACGTCGGAGACATCGTTCTAGCGCTCATTGTGATCACATTCGACTCTGTCCTCTATTCTTCCCGCGACTCTCACTTCCTGCCAATCAGCCGTGTTATCTCCCTGTGACATACGCAAGCCCAATGACAGGCACAAAATCAGCGGCTCGAGCAGACAATGACAAAAGCGTAAAAGTGCAATAAAAATGTTAGAAATGAAAGACAAACACGAGAAGTCTACGAGCCTATCAAAGTGTCAGCGTCTGTCTGAAGCCATGGGGAGAAGGCTCAATGAGAAGAGCCAGAGGGGGCAGGTATTCGACTCTCTGGTTTGTTACCTTCTCATGTACGATCCATGGCTTGATTTTAAGTAAAAAGACCCTTCAAAGTTCACAGTCACTTAGCTTGAAAAAAACACATTGCACGCGCCCCATTGGGAGCCACTTTCCTTGGATTACCTTATATGAGTATCACAGCAGCCTTCAGTATCACACTGTTACTGTTACAGTATGGTTTCCACAGTGTAGCAGGTCGTGGCTGTTATATGTGTGTATCTTGCTCACCAGAATGCAAGTCTCAAGCCCCGTCTCCATCATGTTGTGTCCAGGGGTATAGAGGGGCAGGGGGGTCGCCATAGTACTCCGTGCCCTGAAAAGAGCAGCTAGAGTGAGAGACAGAGGGCAAGGGGACAGTCTGTGTGAGAGAGAGAGGATGGGGAGCAGTTTGTGAGAGAGAGAGAGGATGGGGAGCAGTCTGTGTGAGAGAGAGAGGATGGGGAGCAGTCTGTGTGAGAGAGAGAGGATGGGGAGCAGTCTATGTGAGAGAGAGAGGATGGGGAGCAGTCTGTGTGAGAGAGAGAGAGAGAGAGAGGGCAAGGGGAACAGTCTGTGTGAGAGACAGGGGGCATGGGGAGCAGTCTGTGTGAGAGAGAGGGATGGGAGCAGTCTGTGTGAGAGAGAGAGGATGGGGAGCAGTCTGTGTGAGAGAGAGAGGATAGGGAGCAGTCTGTGTGAGAGAGAGAGGATGGGGAGCGGTCTGTGTGAGAGAGAGAGGATGGGGAGCAGTCTGTGTGAGAGAGAGAGGATGGGGAGCGGTCTGTGTGAGAGAGAGAGGATGGGGCAGTTTGTGAGAGAGAGAGAGGATGGGGAGCAGTCTGTGTGAGAGAGAGAGGATGGGGAGCAGTCTGTGTGTGAGAGAGAGAGGATGGGGAGCAGTCTGTGTGAGAGAGAGGAGAGGATAGGGAGCAGTCTGTGTGAGAGAGAGAGAGGATGGGAAGCAGTCTGTGAGAGAGAGAGGATGGGGAGCAGTCTGTGTGAGAGACAGGGGGCATGGGGAGCAGACAGTATGAAAGATAGAGGGCATGGGGAGCAGACAGTGTGAAAGACAGGGGGCATGGGGAGCAGTCTATGTGAGAGACAGGAGGGCATGGGGAGCAGTCTATGTGAGAGACAGAGGGCATGGGGAGCAGTTTGTATGAGAGAGAGGGAATGGGGAGCAGTCTGTCTGAGAGACAGAGGTCATGGGGAGCTGTCTGTGTGAAAGACATAGGGCATGGGGATCAGCCAGTGTGAGAGACAGAGGGCATGGGGAGCAGTCTGTGTGAGAGACAGAGGGCATGGGGAATGGTCTGTGTCAGAGATAAAAGGACATGGGGAGCAGTCTGTGTGAAAGAACGGTCATGGGGAGCAGTCTGTGAGACACGTAACACATGGTTAGCAGCCTATGAAAGAAAGGGGCTAGGTGAGAATCTCAGGGAAGGGAAGGGAAGGCTATGGGGAGCAGTCTGTCAGAGAAGATAGGACATGGGAATCAACGTATGAGAGAAAGAAGGTCAAAGTGTGCAGTCTGTAAGAGAGTTAGATATGGGAAGCAGACTATAAAAGAGGGAGACAAGGCCATGGGGAGCAGTATGTGAGAGCGGCAGGCCATGGGGGGCAGTCTGTGAGAGCGGCAGGCCATGGGGGGCAGTCTGTGAGAGCGGCAGGCCATGGGGGCAGTCTGTGAGAGCAACAGGCCATGGGGGCAGTCTGTGAGAGCGGCAGGCCATGGGGGCTGGTCTGTGAGAGCGGCAGGCCATGGGAGAGGATGGGGAGCGGTCTGTGTGAGAGAGAGAGGATGGGGAGCAGTCTGTGTGAGAGAGAGAGGATGGGGAGCAGTCTGTGTGAGAGAGAGAGGATGGGGAGCAGTCTGTGTGAGAGACAGGGGGCATTGGGAGCAGACAGTGTGAAAGACAGAGGGTATGGGGAGCAGACAGTGTGAAAGACAGAGGGCACGGGGAGCAGTCTATGTGAGAGACAGAGGGTATAGGGAGCAGTCTATGTGAGAGAGAGGGAATAGGGAGAAGTCTGTCTGAGAGACAGAGGACATGGGGAGCAGACAGTGTGAGAGACAGAGGGCATGGGAACAGTCTGTGTGAAAGAGAGAGGATGGGGAGCAGTCTGTGTGAGAGAGAGAGGATGGGGAGCAGTCTGTGTGAGAGAGAGAGGATGGGGAGCAGTCTGTGTGAGAGAGGAGAGGATAGGGGAGCAGTCTGTGTGAGAGAGAGAGAGAGAGAGAGAGAGAGAGAGAGGATGGGGAGCAGTCTGTGTGAGAGACAGGGGGCATGGGGATCAGCCAGTGTGAGAGACAGAGGGCATGGGGAATGGTCTGTGTGAGAGATAAAAGGACATGGGGAGCAGTATGTGTGAGAGAACGGTCATGAGGAGCAGTCTGTGAGACACGTAACACATGGTTAGCAGCCTATGAAAGAAAGGGGCTAGGTGAGAAGTTTCAGGGAAGGGAATGGAAGGCTATGGGGAGCAGTCTGTCAGAGAAGATAGGACATGGGAAGCAACGTATGAGAGAAAGCACTCTCTCTATTCCATAGCTGCTGAAACCACGGAAAGTCGGCAACCAAGGTGTTTCCCATGGCAACCACGGGATTGAGGAGACAATATGGGATCCTGTGACCAGGAACCAGGGGCTGGATGTTCCCGAGAAAGGAGGCAGACGTCAGTGGAGATGTCCCTGGAGAGACAGCGCCCTCATCTACTGGGTGTGTCGATACCGTGACGGCGTTTGATAAGACCGTTCCTGTTTGTGCATGTGACATAGACAATGTGGTAATGAAAGAGGCTCTGGAAGCTGGGCATCGTGCTGACCAGTGCCCTGGTGCCTCAGAAGATGTGATTTGTAGTGAGAGCCGGCAGCAGTCGCTACCTGCCGAGCCGGTAAGTGTCATGACACTGGGACTAGAGACTGCGACAAAAATGTGTGATATTGTTGTGGATGGCAGTCCAGTCCAAGCGTTGCTGGATGCAAGGATCCAGGTGAGCCTGGTACATGGCAGCTTGGCTGCTGGGGACTATGTGTTGGACAAACACGTGACTGTGATGAACATTCATGGGAATAGCAGAGACTATCCTGTGGCTATCGCGGAGTGGTGAAACTCCTGCAGAACCTGTCCCTTTAAATGAAGGTGTAAGGGAGACGCACATTGAACACAATGGTTTAGGTGAAGTGACCATTGAAAGCAATGTTGCAGATGAGGTACAGAATGAACATGTGATATTATTTGAAATGCATAATGAAAATGTGGGGTCATGTGAAATTGGGGAAGAAGCTTCCCCTGTTGGTAAAAATGTATGTGACTTGGAAATGCTGATTGATAAGGTTGATGGCACAGAGCTGAGGGAACCCACTGTGGTAAATGTACAGGAAAGTGTGGCAGAGCTAGAAGGTGTACCACACGAACCAGAACCAGGTGCAGTTAAGCACTTCCCACAGTGTTCTATGGTTAGTGAGCTCATGTGCAGGGTTAACGAAAGTGTTGTAACATACAAGGTGAACCGTGCACCTGTAAGAGAGCCTGAGCAGGTTCAGGACCTGAACCTGGCCAATTTGGGGGTTAGCTAATGTGTGCCCCTAGAGGTCATGAATGAGATTGACAAGAGTGCTGTAGGTGACATAGGTGCTGTGACTAATAGCAGCTCAGAGAAAGAGACTGCCGGGTCAGTTTCTTGGGAAACCAGTGTAGTTGCTAGTAGCAACCAGGGGTCATTTGTCAGCAACTTGGAGAATAATACCCAAAGTGAAAATCATGAGGGAGTAAAGATACAAAAGAGTAGAGAGTATAAGAGAAATGTGAAGCAGAAAAGAGTAAGAAAGGGTCTGGCCGTTAGATGGCCACCGGAGTCCCTTAGATTCTGTCTACAGGGTAGAGAGTTGGTCGTAATGATAAACTGGGCTTTGCTGGCCTGGGTGTGGCAGAACAAAGGGGAACTGTAGGTAATGTGGATGCTCTGTCATGTGCATCCTGTGTTGGTGCAAGTGTTCACCCCCACGGTTTTGAACAGGGGGGGGGGGGGTATGTGAGGCAGTGAGAGGCCTCAGGCTTCATAGAGGTCTGGAGGGGGTGGATATTCCAGTCCACATCCCTATTCCACCACAGGTGAGGCCACCTGGGTGTAATTACGGTTGTAATAATCCAGCCCTCAGTGTCAGTCTGGGGAGAGGAGACAGGCTGAGGAGGCCTGAGAGGTTAGAGCCTGGAAGTTTGGGGGGCCCAGTGACCCTAGGAGAAGAGGGTCACACGGTCATAGTCGGGAGGACTATTGGACCATCTCCCCCCAAAGGATACGGTTGGAGTCACAGCCAGGAGGCTGCTGGATTGAACGTCTGAGGAAGCCAAACTTAAAAGCTGTGTGTGAACAGCGTATGTATTTAGGTGAGTTAGCAGAACTATGTTTAGTCAGAGCCCAGCCGGGCAGGTGTTATTTTTATGATTTGTTTTGGTGTGCTCGTGCCAATAAAACTGAGTTGGAGCTGAAAATCCCCGTGTTGTGAAGATATTGTGTGATGTCGACCCCCTGAGAGGATACGATCCCTTACACTCTGTACTGTGACATCACTATGTTTATTATCTCTGTACTGTGACATCACTGTGTTTATTATCTCTGTACTGTGACATCACTGTGTTTATTATCTCTGTACTGTGACATCACTGTGTTTATTATCCCTGTACTGTGACATCACTGTGTTTATTATCCTATACTGTGACATCACTGTGTTTATTATCTCTGTACTGTGACATCACTGTGGTTATTATCTCTGTACTGTGACATCATTGTGTTTATTCCTGTGTATTCGATAAACCAAAATAATTATAAGCGTCTGATATTCTGTATTTTCTGCTGCAGGATTTCATGGTGGAGTTGGGGCCATTGAAGTTTCTGCTCTAGGGTTTTTTATTTCCTTCACACGGAGACAGATTCCTGATTCTCTGTGATTTTTGGGTGACATTTTCTCTGTATATGTGGCCCATTTTTCTACATTTTGCCATTAGCCGTCATTTCCCGCCTGTGTTGTCTGATGATCGCGGTCCTGCGTCTGTTTCCGATATTCTTCTACGTTCTGCTGGTTTAATATTGTTTATGTTGTCTCTGTATAGTCAAAATTGCGTTACTTTTCCATTAAAGCTTCTTATCACCGGCCTGGCGTCTGTCACCAGGATGACGTCTGTCAGAATTATATTACGGACAACAAGAAAACAAAAACATATAACACCGCCTGACTCCCCCGCTGTGACATAACGCCCACCTCACCCCAATATTACCATTCCATGACTCCTGTTTCCAAATCATCACTGGATTCTACCTATAAGATGACATCCCTACAGTGAGGGCCTGTGTGACCGGTGTTCTTCACCTCTGCCACCACTGACCTCTGCATAGTCGCACTAGCTCTGCTACATCTGGTTCTTCATTCCGGAAATACCTTCTCCAGGGTGACAGCAGGTGCCCTGGACACTACTCCTGTGTCACTACCTGGAGAGTCATTGATAAATCCACACTTTAAGGTCAAAATTACAAAATCCCTTCGACTGAATACTCACAAGATTTATTTAAATTGGTCCCATCTGGACATTTACGGGACCCACCATTAACGGAGAGCACACCATCTCTCCATTCCCACGGGCTGTAAGAGGCATGGGTCCAAGATGATGGACGTTTACCTCTCAGACATATGGCCCATCCTGTTGGCCATTAAGTGGACGAGTTAAAGGGCTTGTCCATCTTTGGGACTAGACTTTCCACTTGGCTGAACCTTTCTGTTTGACATGGGTGACTTGGCCGCTGCAGGAAATGGTCGGCCATAGAGGAACACGCCATTGGATAAAGTGGCCACATGACTCATGTCGAATCAGATGTTGATGAGCTTTCCGCGGAGCGCATTTCTTCATTGGGGGCCTGAAGGAGCTGGAACAAATGTTGATAAGCAGGTAAGTATGCTTTCCTTGGGGGTGGGTGTCTACCTGAGGGACCCCCGATGATGTTTCATGTAAACACTGAAGACCCCCCAACACTAGCACTGTCCCTAGAGCCTTGATTCTTACCAAGACCATCAGATCAGACCAGAAGTGTCCACAGATGACTGGTAACGACCCACCTGATTTCTAAGCCAGCCCTTGTGGTGGATACCATGACAACACTCCATTCTGCATTATACCAGGACACCTCAGTGGTTACCATGGCTACCTTGTGTCACTGGGACCACGGCCTCATGTTCACGGAGTCTGCACGTTCAACACGTGTTTTTTGGGTTAGGTTGACCAGGGAGCAGGTTCTTGTTCAGGGTGGCACAACATGGCGGTACTATATAAATACTTGGTATGAATATTACTAGGATGGGCAGAACTTAGACTACTGACCTGAGAACGATGGTCCCATTTAAGGGACGGTGGGGGCATGCGTACAAATCCAACCTAAGACATAGCAGAACCAACCTAGAATCATCCAGACCATCTTCAGACTGCAGACTCATCTATAGCGGTCCAGTATTGTCCTCTTATATTGTGCCTGCCCCTCCCCCCGCAGCCTCCATCCACACCCTATAATCCCGTCCAGCACACTCAGTTCTAGAGAACTTCCACGTAAATCGCTTTTTCCCGGCTGATCACAAACCTCCCTCCGCTGCTGAAATATTACTCTGACAGATGCACCGGCCGATCCTCAGAGATGCACTGAAAATGTGCCGGAGCGTCATTAATCCCAGGCTGGGAAGAAGGATTTTATTTTTAGTAATTATCTAATAAACTGATTACAGAACTTTCTAATAATACAGACTCATTTTTACCGTCTGGTGCTTAACAATCCGCGCGGCGTACAGACGCCCGGGGGCCGGTAATCCCAACGATATGCCAGCTTAAAGGAGCTCCGAATCCTTCCATGTTCTGTACATGGACCGAGCAGAAAGAAAAAAGTGCCTCCAGAAACATGAAAGCTTTCCTGAGTCACTGTGTGTGTCACGGCTCGGGAGAAGTGGAGTGGAGGATAGGAGTGGTAGTGGCTCCGGCTGCAACGAGCATTCACAGTGGCAATCCTCACACCGAGGACCCTAGGGCCGGGGCAGTGACAGGAGGGTGAACCCTGATGTTGAGGCTCCTCCTGGTAGTAGTTGAGGTGCCCTTGTTTGTATGAGCCTGGTACAGGTGCAAGGCAGGAGGGGTAGGTGCTCTCATCGGAGAATGGTGCTGAAGACAAGTCAATCTTTACTAAAGTGCAGAATGGGAGTTGTAGTACATCCAACAGTATCAAAACACAGTTCCAATTTGCATTGCAAATCTTCCCCCGACATCAATGTATGGATATAGGCTAAGATGAGGGTTGTAGTACTCTTCCTCACTATCTCTCCAAAGTCTCCCTCAGAATATAAGGCTCTTGCAAAATGTGTCAGCTGAGGGTCAAGGGTTAAGATCGTGGAATGGTCAGGACGTGTCCAAGTGTGAGGGGGGTATTAGCAATGTCCCTCTCACTGCAGTAAAGCCTCAATCAGCCTTAAACAGCAAATTCCTTACTGACTGTCTCCAATCCTCAGTACTGTCTCCAATCCTCAGTCACACAGATTCTGGAACTTCTAGTTCTCTCTCTGGAGTACTCTGAATGCAAATATCTCAGACTTAGTGATTCCCTGGGACTCAGGCTTAGTCTTCTGAGGAGTGAGCACATGAATCTCTTCTCAAACTAAACTAGGGGCAGACCTAAGTCCATATCCTGATCTCCTACAGGGTAGATTCAGGATTGTTAACCCTGACCTATCCATACAAAACTATATGGGTAATACAATACATCAGAACATTAAATAATAAGAAATACATTTTCAGGTACCCTATTCTGGGTGCTGCACGCAGAAGAGTATCTGAGAGACAGTGATGACTGGGACGGAGCATCTCCAAACTGGAGGGACTTGCGGGGTGTTCCCAGTGTGTAGTGGTATCTACCAAAAGTGATTCCAGGAAGGACAACTGGTGATCTGGCAACAAGGTCATGGATGCCCAAAGATCACTGAAATGCACCAAACAAACCTCCGCATGCAGTATATACGTTTTTTGTGTGCATTTTGATTAATAAACCTCAGTAAATTTATCTTTATTGTTACTAGAAATGCTGGAAATTGTGTTTTTAAAATACAGAATAGGAGATTTCCTATCTTTTCATCAAAAATCATGAAGCACATGGCATCCAGAGGGTTAACAGGCAGGATTAATAGAGGCAGAGATGGAAGGTGGAAGGTGCTGCCGCCGCTGATGTGCTTCTCAGATATGACGAGTCGGGCCGCCAGCGCTGTCAAGACTCTGCCATAATCAGACGGAGCCCCTGACTCACCGGGGGCCGGGATCCTCACCGCTGCAGATAAACCACAACCTGAGAGATAACGAGAGGCAGAAGGAAGAAATGTCACCCTGTGCGGCCGGCGCCTCGCTGCCTCAGTCACTATGTGATGGCCCAGAATTTACATAGCGAGGCCGGAGATGAGATTAGAGATCCTGATGATGGTCCGATGGAGGGCGGCGCAGAGCCGGGGAGGTGATCATTACTGACTGCGATGGGTGACACCCCCACCTTCACAGGGGGCGCCGAGGAGGGAGAAGGTCCAGGTGCTATGAGGATCTAAAGTGTGATACAAATGAGGTGTAAACAGGGGTGAGGGACAGGGGGCCACAATGTAACATGGGTCACAAGAGCAGGGGTGCAGGAAATAATATGGGGCCTAGAGTAGGGGTGCAGGAAGTAATATGGGGCATAGAGCAGGGGTGTTGGAAGTAAAATGGGGCCTAGAGCAGGGATGCAGGAAGTAATATGGGACCTAGAGCAGGGGTGCAGGAAGTAATATGGGGCCTAGAGCAGGGGTGCAGGAAGTAATATGGGACCTAGAGCAGGGTGCAGGAAGTAATATGGAACCTAGAGCAAGGGTTCAGGAAGTAATATGGGACCTAGAGCAGGGGTGCAGAAAGTAATATCGGGCCTAGAGCAGGGTGCAGGAAGTAATATGGGGCCTAGAGCAGGGGTGAAGGAAGTAATATGAGACCCAGAGCAGGGTGCAGGAAGTAATATGGGGACTAGAGCAGGGGTGCAGGAAGTGATATGGGGCCTAGAGCAGGGGTGCAGGAAGTGATATGGGACCTAGAGCAGGGGTGCAGGAAGTAATATGGGGCCTAGAGCAGGGTGCAGGAAGTAATATGGGGCCTAGAGCAGGGGTGCAGGAAGTAATATGGGACCTAGAGCAGGGGTGCAGGAAGTAATATGGGGCCTAGAGCAGGGGTGCAGGAAGTAATATGGGGCCTAGAGCAGGGGTGCAGGAAGTAATATGGGGCCTAGAGCAGGGTGCAGGAAGTAATATGGAACTTAGAGCAGGGTGCAGGAGTAATATGGGACCTAGAGCAAGGGTGCAGGAAGTAATATGGGACTAGAGCAGGGCTGGAGGAAGTAATATGGGACCTAGAGCAGGGTGCAGGAAGTAAATATGGAACCTAGAGCAGGGGTGCAGGAAGTAATATGGGACCTAGAGCAGGGGTGGCAGGAGTAATATGGGTCTAGAGCAGGGTGCAAGAAGTAATATGGGACCTAGAGCAGGGGGTGCAGGAAGTAATATGGGGCCTAGAGCAGGGGTGCATGAAGTAATATGGGGGCCTAGAGCAGGGGGTGCAGGAAGTAATATGGGGCCCAAAGCAGGGTGAAAGGAAGTAATATGGGACCTAGAGCAGGGTGCAGGAAAGTAATATGGAGCCTAGATCAGGAATGCAGGAAGTAATATGGGGCCTAGACCAGGGTGCAGGAAGTAATATGGAGCCTAGATCAGGAATGCAGGAAGTAATATGGGGCCTAGACCAGGGGTGCAGGAAGTAATATGGGGCCTAGAGCAGGGGTGCAGGAAGTAATATGGGACCTAGAGCAGGGGTGCAGGAAAGTAATATGGGGCCTAGAGCAGAGTGCAGGAAGTAATATGGGGCCTAAGAGCAGGGGGCAAGTAATATGGGACCTAGAGCAGGGTGCAGGAACGTAATATGGGGCCTAGAGGCAGGGGTGCAGGAAGTAATATGCAAGGGGGGAGGGCCCGAGAGCAGGGGTGCAGGAAGTAATATGGGACCTAGAGCAGGGGTGCAGGAAGTAATATGGGGCCTAGATCCAGGGTTCAGGAAGTAATATGGGAACCTAGAGCAGGGTTCAGGAATAACATGGGACCTAGAGCAGGGTGCAGGAAGCAATATGGGGCCTAGAGCAGGGGTGCAGGAAGTAATATGGGACCTAGAGCAGGGTGCAGGAAGTAATATGGGGCCTAGAGCAGGGGTGCAGGAAAGTAATATGGGGCCCGAGAGCAGGCGTGCAGGGAAGTAATATGGGACCTAGAGCAGGGGTGCAGGAAGTAATATGGGGCCTAGATCCAGGGTTCAGGAAGTAATATGGGGACCTAGAGCAGGGTTCAGGAAGTAATATGGGACCTAGAGCAGGGTGCAGGAAGTAATATGGGACCTAGAGCAGGGTGCAGGAAGTAATATGGGTCCTAGAGCAGGGTGCAGGAAGTAATATGGGGCCTAGAGCAAGGGTGCAGAAGTAATATGAGACCTGAGCAGGGTGCAGGAAGTAATATG
>ONZH01002213.1:0-47779 GCA_900303285.1 Rhinella marina | reverse complement strand
AAAAATACGGAAGTGTCTTTGTAATTTTTTTACATAAAGTTTTGATGTGATTTGAAAAAATAGAAAAAAAAAGTGTTTTAAAACTGTCACCTCAGAGCTTTGGCGCCATTTTCTGCTTTGACTTCACAGAGAGAGTTTGTGAGAGACTTTTGCTTGACCGGCATTTATTTCTGGCTTGAATTCTTTGGCTGTCATGGCTTCCTTTCCTTGAGAGTGGGATATGATCTACTGGCTCATCTCTCAACGATTTGGATGTGAGCTGGTGCTTCCGTTTGAGGAACCAAGAGTCCGGAGGCAGTGGGTTCATCCCATTCTTTCACACCGACTACGGAAGGGCCACTTTCATCGGCTGTACAATGACTTACGGCAGTACCCTGATAAATTTCGGGGTTATTGCCGTTTACAGTGAATGGGTCCGCAATCCACAAGCGTTGGCCCCACGGTCAGTGCCCGTGCATTTCTGACCATTGTTTAAGGCCCAAACAACAGGCATGGACGGCAGGCTTTCTAAAGTGTGCATGAGGCCATATTACTGGCCATGTTTCATAAATGTCAGTCCACAATGCAAGAAAGTAGTGCAAGCACTACTTTCATGCATGGATGAGGCATGGCATTAAATGTTTATTCTCTTCTTGAATAATGGGGGCATATCGCTAGGATATGCCCCCATTGTCCAAAATGAGAATAACCCTTTAAACAACACGAATGATCATCATTCGTGGTGTCAATGTGTGTGCTGCAGTCCCAGATATGCAGGCTGCAATATAGCCAAAGGACAATTCTGCCATGGCCGTATTGCGGTCTGCATATGGTTTATAAAGATTAATGTTTCACATGTAATGCGAGGCCTCTTTCAAAACAAATGCGTGGTGCTCTGGCATGCTGTTCCATTGTGTGAACAGCCGGCCGGGACAGAGCAGCAGTAGGTGAACTTGAGGGTTATGAATTGTGCTCCTGTATTTTTCAATGTATTCATAGATGTTTTTTTTTTTGCTCTTGCATCGGCTCCCCAGGGATTGACGTGCTGTGGACGGATACACAGCCTGCCCACCTTACCGTGAAATGGTACTGGAGCACAGTTCTGACCCCACACGTTCAGCAACTGCAGCACGGATCTGTCCGGCTGTTCCCACAATAGAACGGCCTGCTGGAACAACACGCCGTAGGTTTAAAAGGGGCATACATTTTTATTCTTTTATTTTACCAGAAGAAAATAAGATACATTCTACTTTCTCTTGGTAAAAAAAAAAAGGGAATGCTTATTTTGTACTCCCAATATGTATTTAAATATGTCTAATAATCTTGAATTGGGTGATGTGAACATGTGTGTTCCACAAAAATAGTGGAAAGCACTATATTCACCATCCATTCAATAGTGATTATATACTGACCACTGTCTATATCCTCTTTAATGAAAACAGACAAGAATTGAAATTTTCCAAAAATGGTATTTTATAAAAATTTTTTGTTTTAAATTAAATTACAAATTAAATAAATGCGGTGTAGAATATGAGATCGGGGTATGATTGGGGATTGGGGGAGGTTGTGTGGGGGGGTTGTGGAGGGGGTAGGTGGGAAATGTGGAAATGACGTTGAGGTGGGTGGACATTTGCTTAGCATAGGCATTCAAATAATCGGCTACCCCCGTTTGGACAGTCAGCCCTGCAAAAATCCCCAAAAGGGTCGACATAGAGGACATGCATAAACTATGCCTGTCCTGGGGCACATCATCTAGTAATAGCCCCAGGCTGGCGGGCTTATTCTGGGACAGAAACTCCAGGACCTGAGTGTCAATCAGTTCCTTAGTGCTCTGTCCCGGAAGAGCCCTTGCGGAACACCGGCTCCGTTTTGGTAGTCTTTGAGATATGTCCAGTGGCTGAACAGTCTCAACGGGGGAAGTCAATATTTCTGGGGGTGGGGTGGGGCGGGGCAGGGGGATAAGGGCTGGAGACGATGGTGGATTTGGGGACATTTGTGGCGTTGAGCTGGGGCCAGCCTCCTCCTCCTCCTCCAGATTGTCGACTGTCCTAAAATCTGAAAAAAAGAACATTTTAATATTTTGCAATTAATAAAAAGCATTATACATAAAAATTTTAATAACTTTACTTACTCCCCTAATGCAAAGACTGGCTTTAAAAATCCTAGTATACGGGTGAATACGTATGTTTTTTTTTGTTTTGGCACCATTTCCTGACTTTAATTTTGCTGAGCACTCACTTATATTGATCTCGTGTGCTGTTCCAACGAGTTTTGAGTTTTTGAACTATAAAAATTTTTTTAATACATTTTATTAAACACTACAAACATTTACACGTACTATCATAAGTTCTATGTGCAGGCTGGCTAGGCTCAAGTATGAAATCTTGGGCCTAGGAAGACTGCACATGAATTTATGATTGCACGAGCATCATGTCACAACATAAAGAAAATATAATCCATATAAAGACATGCATGCAGACATGTGTGCAAGCAAAATGACAAGATGTAAGTGCAGTCATAAGTTCTATGTGCAGGCTGGCTAGGGTCAAGTATGAAATCTTGGGCCTAGCCAGCCTGCACATGAATTTATGATTGCACGAGCATCATCTCGTTTATTAAAAAAATACAACTAAAAATTTATTAAAATTTCATATATGTACTTACCAAGACTCTGGCATGAGCTCGGAAGCGACCAGAGCTCCGGGCGTTCCTCGATTAGCAGAATAAGCTTCTCCATGGAATATGACATGGTTGAAAAATGCTCTTTCTATACCAATGATCAAATGCCTCTGGCTAAAAGCTAGTTGGAACCAGACTATAGTCTGGAAAATGTTTTAATTTTGGGGGCTGGATTAGAGCCAAATATGAATATATGCATAAATACGGACATGGATCCGCAAAAATACGGAAGACATACGGAAAGTCTTCCGTAGCGTGCCGCAATTTTACGGACCCATTGACTTAAATGGAGCTATGGATGTGAATTTGCGGCCAAGTATAGGACATGTTTTTTCTTTTTTGCAGGAGAACTTCCATGAAACACAGTTGCGGAATGCACACGCATTCCGCATTTTTTTTTCTCCTATGGAAAAATGAATAGGTCCGTATGGTTCCGCATCTTACGGTCGTGTGAATGGGGCCTAAGTCAAAGTGGAGTGTCCCAAGTCATCACTACTTGAGCACAAAATGATTTGTTACCATGAAGAGCGAGGAAATTAGGATTTGTTATGAATCAAATTTTTCTTAAACTTTTGATTAAATTCCACTTTGGATGCTACGATTCACTCAACACTACTCATGGTTTCAAATACTCATATTATTGAATGCTATTCATACAGAAACTGGGTAGAAAGTGATATTTGTATTCAGAAATATAATAAAATATCATGTATCATACCTCTACTTTATACATATTCTGTCCGGGGTAATGAGCACAACTGCATCCTACTTCTTATTACACTGACCTGTCATACACACTATTTGTTTCACCTCTAGATGCCACAATCTCGATGTAATGAGCGATGTCCCCCTGGGTCCAGGAAAGCTTCTGATGGAGGATATCACTCATGCTGTTATGACTGTGTCCCCTGTTCTGAGAGAGAAATGTCCAATACAACAGGTGAGAAAGAAGCAAGCCACTGACCATTTCCTCTCAAATCATTCTGATGCGAATTTAAATAAAAAGATACAAAAGTTTCAAGAAAAGTTGCCAGCCCTTAATAAAAGCATATTTTCAGGGGACACTGGAAATAATGTTTCTGTATAGTCCAAGTGATAACATGTACAAAGGGCTGATACGATGTAGTTAGAGGGTGAGTTGAGGACATGCGCTTCTGATCCTGGGGCTAGTTATAGCTGCCAACTAGTCACTGGATCTCTAATAAAAAATGAATTTTACAGTAAGGACACATATAAAAAATGCAAAGCACTTGATATTTCAAAGTTCAGGGTGAAAGACATATTTTCTGCAAGAGTCATGTCCATTGTGGTGACATCAACACTTCCAACACTTGCTCCTTCCCATAGTCATTGAAGTTGATTGAGGCTCTGTTTACATCTCACCAGGCTCTAAGACTACACATAAAATATGCAGATATATTTCTTCATCCAGTATATACCAGTATACAGGTCTATATTCTTTAATATAGATTGGTAAGATCTAATACTAGGTTAAAAGATTCCTAAACACCACTTTTCAGTCGATTATTCAGAAACTAGATAGAGCCCACTGGAGATGTCTTCAGACAAAGAGAAACAAAACTAAATATCTCCTCTTGTTTTACATACAGTGAAATCTGCCACAAATGTCCAAAGGGTCAGTGGCCAGATACAGGAAAAACAAGATGTCTTCCTAAAGTCTATGAATTTCTCTCATATAAAGATGATAATATGGCTTCCTTCTTCTGTGTAACCGTGATATTCTGCTGTGCTATAACCTGCTATATCATAAGAAAGTTCATTTTACACTGGGACACTCCTCTAGTGAAGGCCAATAACCGGAGAGTAAGCTTTATCCTTCTTGTCTCCATCATGTTGAGCTTCCTCTGTGTCTTCTTGTTCCTTGGTCGTCCAGTAGACATAACCTGTAAGATGAGACAAATATCCTTTTGAATTTTCTATTCTATTGTACTCTCTTCTGTTTTCGCCAAGACTATGATGGTCTGCATTGCTTTCAAAGCCACCAAACCAGGCAGTTCCTGGAGGAAGTGTGTGGAGGTCAGGGTGTCCTATTATGTAGTTGTGATATGTTCATTCATACAACTGCTGATCTGTGTTATTTGGTTGTCACTGTCTCCTCCTTATCAGGAGTTTGACCACCACTCTTATCCTGGGAAGATCATTATTCAGTGTAATGAAGGCTCAGATATCTGGTTCAACTCCATATTGAGTTATCTGGGGTTCCTGGCAGCTGTGAGCCTTGTTCTGGCTTTCATGGTGAGGACTAGAGATGAGCGAGCACTAAAATGCTCGGGTGCTCGTTATTCGAGTCGAACTTTTCCCGATGCTCGGGTGCTTATTTCGAGTAACGAACCCCATTGCCTGTAGGTCCACTGGACCTCTAAAAAATGGCATTTTGTTGGTCAGCGTTAGTCAAAGACGACAAGGAGGAGGAGGAGTAGGAGGAGTAGAGAAGAGGAATCGGAAACATAAGTAATGTAAATCTTTAGCTGCTTTCCCCCGGAGGAGATTTGAATTCCGGTTAAATCCAGGCTTTGTTCATTTTAATAAGCGTCAGCCTGTCAGCGCTGTCAGTTAACAGGCGTGTACGCTTATCGGTGATGATGCCACCAGCTGCACTGAATACCCGCTCTGACAACACGCTAGCGGCAGGGCAGGCCAGCACCTCCAAGGTGTACAGCGCCAGTTCAGGCCACATGTCCAGCTTTGAAACCCAGTAGTTGTATGGAGCAGAGTGATCGGTCTGGACGTTGGTATGGTCAGGTAGGTACTCCCTCACCATCTTTCTGAACAGCTCCCCCCTACTCTGCCTAGACTGGGGACAGGTGACAGTGTCTTGATGGGGTAACATAAAACTGGCAAAGGCCTTGGAGAGCGTTCCCCTGCCAGTGCTGGACAAGCTACCTGCTCCCCTCCTCTCCCCCGCTACTTGGCCCACAGAACCATGCCCTCTGCCACTAGCGGCATCAGATGGGAAGGATTGTTTAAGCTTGTGCACCAGGGCCTGTTGATATTGATTCAGTCTCGTACTCCTTTCCTCTACAAGGATGAGAGTGGAAAGGTTCTGCTTGTACCGTGGGTCCAGGAGAGTGAACACCCAGTAATTGGTGTTTGAAAAAATGCTTCTAACGTGAGGGTCACGGGATAGACAGCCTAACATGTAGTCTGTCATTTGCGCCAAAGTCCTAAATTCCCTCTCCTCACTGGCCTGACTCTCCATTTCCTCCTTCTCCTCCTCCTCCAAGTCCTCCTCTTCAGCCCATACACGCTCAAGAGTTAAGGACTGAGCACTGGTACCCTCTTCTGTCTCGCCGACATTCTCCTCCTCTTCCTCCTCATCCTCATCCCCCTCCTCCGATACGCGCTGAGAAACAGACCGGAGGGTGCTCTGGCTATAAAGCAACGTATCTTCCTCCACCGTCTCTTGTGACAAGCGCAAAACATCCGACCTCATGCTTAGCAGTGAGTTTTTCAACAGGCAAAGCAGCGGGATGGTGAGGCTGATAATGGCGGCATCGCCGCTGACCATCTGTGTTGACTCCTCAAAGTTTCTCAACACCTGGCAGATATCAGACATCCACGTCCACTCCACATTGTAGACTTGAGGAATCTAAGTGACCTTACTACCAGTTCTGGTGGAAGTTGACATCTGGCAGTCTACAATCGCTCTGCGCTGCTGGTAAACTCTGGATAACATGTTTAATGTGGAATTCCATCTCGTGGGCACGTCGCACAACAGCCGGTGAGCGGGCAGTTGTAGGCGGCGCAGCGCTGCCCTGAGAGTGGCAGCATCTGTGGTCGACTTGCGATAATGCGCACAGATGCGGCGCAACTTGGTGAGCAAATCAGACTGATTGGGGTATGTCTTGAGGAACCGCTGAACTATGAGATTGAACACGTGGGCCAGGCTGCGAAGGGCCTCGGTGTCTACCAGCCGAAATGGCAACATTTACAGGGCCAGCAACTTGGAAAGTTGCGCGTTTAGAACTATGGCCTGTGGATGGGTGGCAGGGTACTGCCTGCGTTAAGGACATTTGAACACTGTGCTGGGACATTGAAGTGGATGTGTTGGCTGATGTTTCCTGTGAAGGTCCAGGGTGGCATCTGGGCCTGCGTTTTGGACAGCACGTAACAGAGAAGAAGAGGAGACAGTGGTGTGATCTGCAGACACAGATAGTGGACTCAGACATTCAGCCCACCCTTTAGGGTGCTTTGCTAACATGTGGCAGATCATGCTGGTGGTGGTCAGGTTGCTGGTGTTTACGCCCCTGCTCATCTTGGTACGGCACAGTTTACAAATTACAATCCGTTTATCATCAGCACTTTCCCGCCAGACTGCAGAACACCTAACCCTTGGCAAGGGAGCTGGCCGCAAGGGACTGCTCCGGGGAACAGTTGCGGGCCTAGTTGTCATGGCCTGCCTTCTCCGTTTTTCCACACTACTGCCTCTTCCAGCCTGTTGTGCTGCTGCGGATCCCTCCCCCTCTGTACTGCTGTCCTCGCTCGGCTTGCCACCTTCCCAGGTTGGGTCATCTATTTCGTTGCCCACCACCTCCTCTTCCACATCCTCACTCTGCTCCTCCTCCTTACATGGTAAACTAACAAGAACCTGACTTTACTGCGTCTCATCCTCATCCACAACCTCTTGAGACTCTAATTGCCCTTGACCTATTGGCAACTGTGTCTCATCATCATCATCCACCTCGGGAGAAAATACTTGTCGTTCCCCACTGTTATCTTCTTCAGACTGTGTTTGCTCAGTAGGTTTGAATTCAGGGCACAATATCTCCTCATGTCCCACTTCAAGCGGCCTTGGCGAGAGGCCCGAGCCAAGGAACGGTGATGAAAAAAGCTCCTTGGAATATCCGAATGTGGGATTAGTCTTTTGCCCAGATTCTGCATGGTGGGAGGAAGGAGGATCAGGGTGATGCCCAGACTCTTGGCTACTGATACTGGACTTTGTGAAAGAGGGGGTGGTGCTGAACCGACTGGAAGCATTATCAGCTGAAAGCCAACCGACTACCATCTTGTGCCGCCCTGCAAACTGTGACATGAAGCTAGGAGTTTTGGAGGACTTTGTTTCTTGGGCTCTGCCAGCAGGCACAGTTTCACCGTGCCCAGAGCCATGGCCTCTGTGTTCACCATTAGCAGCACACCCACTTCCCCGTCCCTTAGTGCTCGCCTTGCGCATATTGTATAGTATATATGCAACTTGGTCACAAGTACAGTAGTGCAGATTTTTATTAACTGTATGATCAGAAAAATTTAAACAAATGTCCAATATTCTGAATGCACAAACATTATAGAGCAGCATCAAATGAGTAACTGTGGCCTAAATTAATGGTATTAAATACAGATGTCAGCTACAGAGACTTTTAAATGGTTGTAAAACGCTGTGCACCTAGTGTTATTGACAGGGCACACCTGCGGTTTTTTTGCCACCCAAAAAAAAAAAAATGTATTTCACAATGGACTTTTGATAGTAACCCTGCCTATAGAAATTCTACCAATACAAAAATGTTATACAGCAAGACACAAAAGAAGTACTACGGGCTTAACAGCAGAAATTATAGCAAAGTATGTCAGGTATATAGTATACAGAGAGTGTCCTACAGCATGCAGCAGCAGCACATGGCAGGCCACCTAGTGCTATTTTCACCACCTTTAAAGTGCTCAAAAATAATAAAAGGTAGGTTTGTGCCCTTACAAGGGCTTTTGGGTCTTTTTTGAGCATGCCTGGCCTAGCGTGCTTCTCTCCCTACACTCTCTGTCCCTCCTTGTAGCACCTCTCCCTGCCTAACACTGGCCGGGTCACATGTCACCGGGTTCTTTATAGCACCTGATGACGCGTTTCCGGCCAGTCAATCAGTGTAATGCCAGTAGCTAAGATGGCTACTAGCATTACAGTGAATGCCAGCACCTTTTCAGAAATTCGGCTAATATTAGGCAAAGCAAATTTCGAATGATTCGCTCATCTGTAGTCAGATCCATCAGGTTACTGTATTATACACTGTATATAATTTATAGGGTCACATACTATCAGGTTACTGTATTATACACTGTATATAATTTATAGGGTCACATACTATTAGGTTACTGTATTATACACTGTATATAATATATACGGTCAGATGCATCGGGTTACTTTATTATACACTGTATATTATCTATAGGGTCAGATCCATCAAGTTACTGTTTTATAAACTGCATATCATCTATAGAGTCAGATCCATCGGGTTACTGCATCATACACTGTATATAATCTATAGGTCAGCTCTATCGGGTTACTGTATTATACACTGCATATAATCTATAGGGTCAGATCTTTCAGGTTACTGTATTATACACTATATATAATATATAGAATCAGATCGATTGGGTTACTGCATTATACACTGTATATAATCTATATGGTTAATATCTATCAGCTTACTGTATTATACACTGTATATAATCTATAGGGTCAGATCCATCAGGTTACTGTATCATACACTGGATATAATCTATAGGGTCACATCTATTGAGTTACTGTAGCATACACTCCATAAAATCCATAGGGTCAGATCAATTGGGTTAATGTATTTTACACTATATATAATCATACAATGTATATAATCTATTGGGTCACATCTATCGGGTTACTATATAATACACTGTATATAATCTATAAGGTCAGATCTATCAGGTTACTGTATCATATACTGTATATAAACTATAGGGTCAAATCCATTGAGTTACTGTATTATACACTATATATAAGCTATAGGGTCAAATCCATTGAGTTACTGTATTATACACTGTATATAATCTATAGGGTCACATATAACAGGTTACTGTATCATATACTGTATAAAGTCTATAGGGTCAAATCCATTTAGTTATTGTATTATGCACTGTATATAATCTATAGGGTCCGAGCCATCGTGTTGCTGTATCATATATTGTATATAATCTACAGGGTCAGATCCATCGGGTTACTGTATCTTACACTATATATAATCTATAGCAGGGGTACTCAAATGGTGGACCGCGGTTGCCAGCTGTTCGGACCCCAGCATGCAGCCTGGTGTCCAGGGCCAGATTATAATTGGAGCATTTGGAGCTACTGCTCCAGGCCCCGGCTCCAATGATTTCAGGGGGGCCCCGCGCCAGAAGTCCTCCTTTTTTACAGTTGGGGCACAGAGCAGGAAGCGATGAGCGCTTCCATCAATACTAATGGAAGCGCTCATTGCTGGAGCGCTGGAGCTGGGTCCTGGTACTCACCGCTCAGCTCCTGCGCTCCCTTCTTCATTGGTGGTTAGCGGCTACCTGCGCTGCACTATCCTGACTGGTGCGGCGTCAGGACGTAGTGTGCGCACTCTGACGTGACGCTGCATGCAGTCAGGTGACAGTGCAGCGCGGGCAGTGAAGACAGAAGAGCGCTGGACCCGGAGCTGCCTAGAGGTAAGTTTTTTTATTTTTTTTTTTTAATGGGGGCACAGTGGGCTGATCTGAGGTCTGAATGGGGCACTATAGGCTGATGTGATGTCTATGGGGGCACTATAGGGTGATCTGAGGTCTGAAGGGGGCACTATATGGTGATCTAAGGTCTGAAGGGGGCACTATAGGGTGATTTGAGGTCTGAAGGGGGCACTATAGGGTGATCTGAGGTCTGGAGGGGGCTGATCTGATGTCTGCTGGGGCACTATAGGGTGATCTGAGGTCTGAAGGGGGCACTATAGGGTGATCTGAGGTCTGAAGGGGGCACTATAGGGTGATCTGAAGTCTGGAGGGGGCACTATGGGCTGAACTGAGGTCTGATGGGGGCACAATAGGCTGATGTGATGTCTATGGGGGCATTCTAGGGTGATCTGAGGTCTGAAGGGGGCACTATAGGGTGATCTGAGGTCTGAAGGGGGCACTATAGGGTGATCTGAGGTCTGAAGGGGGCACTGTGGGCTGATCTGATGTCTGATGGGGGCACTGTGGGCTGATCTGAGGTCTGAAAGGGCACTGTGGGCTGATCTGAGGTCTGAAGGGGACACTGTGGGCTGATCTGAGGTCTGAAGGGGACACTGTGGGCTGATCTGAGGTCTGAAGGAGGCACTGTGGGCTGATCTGAGGCCTGAAGGAGGCACTGTGGGCTGATCTGAGGTCTGAAGGGGGCACAGTGGGCTGATGTGAGGTCTGATGGGGGCACAGTGGGCTGATCTGATGTCTGATGGGGGCACTGTCGGTTGATGTGAGGTCTGATGGGGGCACACTGGGCTGATGTGAGGTCTGAAGGAAGCACAGCGGGCTGATCTGAGGTCGGAAGGGGGCACAATGAGCTGATGCGAGGTCTGATGGGGGCACAGTGGGCTGATCTGATGTCTGATGGGGGCACTGTGGGCTGATCTGAGGTCTGATGTTGGCACTGTGGGCTGATTTGAGGTCTGATGGGGGCATAGTGGGCTGATCTGAGGTCTGATGGGAGCACTGTGGGCTGATCTGAGGTCTAATGCTGGCACTGTGGGCTGATGTGAGGTCTGATGGGGGCACGGGGGCACGGTATAGTATTTGGGGACATTGGGGAGCACAGTGGGCGCAGTATTTTAGGCAGCAGCAGGATAACAGTAAAAATGGGTAATCTATGATGTCTTTGTGGCAGAGAGAAGATGAGGCTGAAAGAAGTGTCATGGCGGTGTGGGCCAAATAGAGAAGATGAGAAAAGAGAAGATCTACATCAGGAAGACGTCACTGGATGTAAGAGGTATGTGCAGCTGTATCATCTGGTATGTCTGGTGCTGGTGAATGTAATGTCCATCCAAATATGTGTCACCTGTTTCTTCAGAAAGGACTTGCCGGTATATGGTATGTTACTGCTGCAGCCAATCAGTGATCTAATGCTGAGAACTGGCTGCAGTGGACACATACCATACACCTGCACATCAGTGTGCACATCACCAAAAAGAGGAACAATGTTTCCTCATCCTTTTTTTTTCTTTTGCACCTCGGACCTTCATTCTACAGCAGACTCAGGTAGGTGGACCTTCACCAAAAGAACTTGAGTAACCCTGATATATAGGGTCATATCTATCAGGTTACTGTATTATAGACTGTATATAATCTATAGGGTCATATCTATCAGGTTCTTTTATTATACACTATATAATCTATATGGTTAATATCTATCATGTTACTGTATTATACATGGTATATAATCTATAGGGTCACATCTGTCAGGTTACTGTATTATACACTATATAATCTATATGGTTAATATCTATCAGGTTACTGTATTATACACTGTATATAATCTATAGGGTCATGTCTATCAGGTTACTGTATTATACACTGTATATAATCTATATGGTCGTGTCTATCAGGTTACTGTATTATACACTGTATATTATCTATAGGGTCAAATCTGTCAGGTTACTGTATTATACACTGTATATAATCTATATGGTTAATATCTATCAGGTTACTGTATTATACACAGTATATAATTTATAGAGTCAGATTTATCAGGTTACTGTATTATACACTGTATATAATCTATAGGGTCAGATCTATCAGGTTACTGTATTATACACTGTATATAATCTATAGGGTCAGATTTATCAGGTTACTGTATTATACACTGTATATAATCTATATGGTCGTGTCTATCAGGTTACTGTATTATACACTGTATATTATCTATAGGGTCAAATCTGTCAGGTTACTGTAGTATACACTGTATATAATCTATATGGTTAATATCTATCAGGTTACTGTATTATACACTGTATATAATTTATAGAGTCAGATTTATCAGGTTACTGTATTATACACTGTATATAATCTATAGGGTCAGATCTATCAGGTTACTGTATTATACACTGTATATAATCTATAGGGTCAGATTTATCAGGTTACTGTATTATACACTGTATACAATCTATATGGTTAATATCTATCAGGTTACTGTATTATACACTATATAATCTATATGGTTAATATCTATCAGGTTACTGTATTATACACTATATAATCCATATGGTTAATATCTATCGGATTACTGTATTATACACTGTATATAATATATAGGGTCATGTCTATCAGGTTACTGTATTATACGCTGTATATAATCTATAGGGATATATCTATCAGGTTACTGTATTATACACTGTATATAAAATATAGGGTCAGAGCTATCAGGTTACTATATTATACACTGTATATAATCTATAGAGTCAGATCTATCAGGGTACTGTATTATACAGTGTATACAATCTATAGGGTCATATCTATCGGGTTACTGTATTATACACTGTAAATAATCTATAGGGTCAGATCAATCAGGTTACTGTATTTTACACTGTAAATAATCTATAGGGTCAGATCCATCAGGTTACTGTATTATACACAATATATAATCTATAGAATCAGATCTATGTGGGGGCATCTATGGGGGCACTTCTTATTGTTACACTAATGGGGTCACTGTGGGGACGTCTATGGGGGCACTTCTTATTGGCACATTATTGGGGGGCACTGTGGGGCACTACTTTTTGGCACATTATTGGGGGCACTGTGGGGGCATCTATGGGGGCACTTCTTATTGCCACATTATTGGGGGGCACTGTGGGGCACTACTTTTTGGCACATTATTGGGGGCATCTATGGGGGCACTTCTTTTTGGCACATTATTTGGGGCACTGAGGAGACATCTATGGGGGCACTACTTTTTGGCACATATTTGGGGGCACTGTGGAATATTTTATAAGGGGGGCTCTGTATAGGGACATTTTTATGATATATTTTAATATGCACCTTGCGTGAATCAGTCAGCTCCAACAGCACCCAGCCCCCCCGGTTCCTAGTTATATTGTCTAGCGAGAAACCAGTCCTTGGTAATAGGATTTGTTTATACTTATATGGTGTTTCCCTCTGCTCCCCTCTTGTTCACATTGAATTCACTTTTTTACTAATTGGTTTCGGCAGTTCAGCTCAGGTTTCATTATTAGGATATAACATTTAGGAAAGAATATACAGGATAATATTCCAGCAGATGAGGACAATATGGCAAATATCTCCACAGCCACCATGTTCTTTCCTCTGGTGCTCAGATAAGCCGGGATCATGGAGATCCAGACGCTGCAGAACACCAGCATGCTGAAGGTGATGTACTTGGCCTCGTTAAAACTGTCTGGTAATGTCCTCACCATGAAAGCCAGAACAAGGCTCACAGCTGCCAGGAGCCCCAGATAACCCAACATGGAGTAGAACCAGATATCTGAGCCTTCATTACACTGAATGATGATCTTCCCAGGATAAAGGTGGTGGTCAAACTCCTGATGTGGAGGAGACACTGACAACCAAATACCACAGATCAGCACTTGTATGAAGGAACATATCACCACCACATAATAGGACACCCTGACCTCCACCAACTTCTTCCAGGAACTGCCTGGTCTGGTGGCATTGAAAGCGATGCAGACCATGATTGTCTTGGCCAAAACAGAAGAGAGAGATACACAGAAGAAAATCCCAAAAGAAGTTTGTCTCATCTTACAGGTTATGTCTACTGGACAACCAAGGAACAAGAAGACACAGAGGAAGCTGAACAAGATGGAGACCAGGAGGATGAAGCTCACTGTCCGGTTATTGGCCTTCACTAGAGGAGTGTCCCAATGTAAGATGAACTTTCTTATGATGTAACAGGTTATAGCACAGCAGAACATCACGACTATAGAGAAGACTGTAGCCATAGCATCCTTTTTATATGAGAGATATTCATAGACTTTAGGAAGACATCTTGTTTTTCCTGGATCTGGCCACTGATCTTCTGGACACATCTGGCAGATGTCACTGTCTGTAAAAGATGGAGATATTTAGTTTTGTAAAATCTTTGTCTAAAGACATCTTTACTGGGCTCTATGTAGTCCTAGGATAATCTTCAGGAAGAGTAACAACTGATGATTAGGAAGCTTGTGGTCCAGCAGCTAACCTTAAAGGGGTATTCCCATCAGAAACAATGGGGACATATCGCTAGGATATGCCCCATTGTCTGATATCGCACCTACAAGGAAAATGGAGCGGGGGAGGGGATGTATCCCCTGACGAAGCCATTGCCGTGAAGCGTACGTTGCGGTCGTGGTCATACTGGTTGGTATTTTCCTTATGTACAGTCTGTCATTTATTTATGCTGCTCGTTTGGGATTGATGTAATTTTTGGGGCTACCTTTCTCCTGTGATACTATTTTTATGGCAATATTGGCACTAGGCACTTTATCATGTTTTAGGCATTGTGGGATATGTTATTATATGGTAGCATGATGCTCCTGTGTGCATGTATTATGACTATGACTGAGTTTATTTGAAAGCCATTCCAGTGTGTCCTTTTTTTGTATGCACACCTACCACCGCCTCATGCATTATGTGTTTTTTATATTAGGATATCATGTCACACCTTTTATGGCATTAATAAATTTGCATTTATATTTTCGAGCTATTGGTGTTTGTGTCTTGGCTTGATTTATTGGGGTTGTTGGTGTTACCAAACACTATTTGTGTAGGGGTTGATTGTATGGCCGCTGCTGACAATATCACAACCTGTGCTACGTCCGCTATACAACGTTTGCGAACCCTAAATATTTGTGACATTTGGTGAAATTTATTTGCTCATTAAAAAAACTGCACTTAAAATCTGCGCTACTGTACTTGTGACATACTTGCATATATACCATTTAATATGCGCAAGGCGAGCAGTAAGGGACAGGGAAGTTGGCGTGCTGCTGATGGTGCACACAGAGGCCATGGCTCTGGGTGCGGTGAAACTGTGTCTGCTGGCAGAGCACAAGAAACACAGTCATCCACAATTCCTAGCCTCATGTCACAGTTTGCAGAGTGGCGCAAGACACCACTCTTGATGCCTCAGCAGTGCGACCAAGTAGTCGGTTGGATTGCAGCAGATAATGCTTCCAGTCGGTTAAACACCACCCTGTCTTTTACAAAGTCCAGTCTCAGTAGCCAAGAGTCTGGTCCACAGAATCCTCACCCTAATCCTCCTTCCTAGCACCATCCAGAGTCTGGGCAAACAAGTGATCCCACACTCGGATATTCCAAGGAGCTTTTTTCATCGCCATTCCTTGATTTGGGCCTCTCGCCAAGCCCACTTGAAGAGGGACATGAGGAGATTTTGTGCCCTGATTCCAAAACTCATGAGCATCCACAGTCTGAAGAAGATGACGGTGGGGAACGGCAATTAGTGCCTGACGAGGTGGATGATGATGATGAGACACAGTTGCCAATAAGTCAACCGCAATTAGTGTCTGACGAGGTGTATGATGATGATGAGACACAGTTGCAAATACTGTAAGCCAACGGCAATTAGTGTCTCACGAGGTGGATGATGATGATGAGACACAGTTGGCAATAAGTCAACATCAATTAGTGTTGTGAGAGATAGGTTTTCTTTGTCCCTCCTAGCCAATATAGTATATTCACTCAAGAGGTTGATGATGAAGATAAGACACAGTTGCCAATAAGTGAGGTTCTTGTTAGGTCACCATGTCAGGAGGAGGACCAGAGTGAGGAAGTGGAAGAGGAGATGGTGGACGATGGAATCACTGACTCAACCTGGGAAGGTGACAAGCCGAGTGAAGACAGCAGTACAGAAGGGGAGGGATCCGCAGCACCGCAACAGGCTGGAAGAGGCAGTGGGGTGGCAAAAGGGAGAAGGCAGGCCACACCAAACAGGCCCACAACTGTTCCTCGGAACACCCCCTTGCGGCAATCTCCCTTGCCAAGGGGTAGGTGTTCCACTGTCTGGTGCTTTTTTAGGAAAGTGTCGTTGATAAAAGAATTGTCATTTGCAACCTGTGCCGTACCAAAGTGAGCAGGGGCGTGAACACTAGCAACCTGACCATCACCAGCATACTAAGCCACATGGCAGCAATGCACCCTAATAGGTGGGTCGAACGTCTGGGTCCACAATCGGTGTCTGCTGGTCACACCACTGCCTCCTCTTCTCCTGTGTTACATGCTGGCCAATACCCTGTCCAAGACGCAGGCCCGGATACCTCCCGCAATACACCTGGACCTTTACAAGCACCATCAGCGAATACATCCACTTCTGTGTCCCAGCGCAGCGCACAGATGTCCATACCAGGCCTTTGAACGAAAGTGCAAATACCCTTCCACCTACCCACAGGCCATAGCACTTATTGCTCTCCTTTCCAAATTGCTGGCCCTGTAAATGTTGCCGTTTAGGCTGGTGGACACTGAGGCTTTTTACAGCCTGATGGCGGTTGTCCCTCGTTATTAAGTACCTAGCCGCCACTATTTTTCCTGGTGTGCCGTCCCCACCTTACACCAGCATGTGCCCCGTAACATAACCCGTGCCCTGACCAACACAGTTACTGAGAAGGTCTGCTTAACGACTGACACATGGACAAGTGCTCTTGGCTAGGGACGCTACATTTCACTGACGGAACACTGGGTGAACTTCCATCAGGATTTCTGCCACCACCTACATTACTGGCTGCAATCCCCCCCACTCCTTCTCCTCCACTTCCACCTTGGAATTGTCATCTTGCAGCACCAGTCAGCCATCAGTCAGTAGCTGGAAGCAGTGTAACACTGTAGTGAGGAAGCGGCAACAGGATGTGCTGAAACTTATTTGCTTAGGTGACAAACAGCATACCGCCACAGAGCTGTGGAAGGGTATGAGGGACCAAGCTGAGCTGTGGCTCTCGCCACTCAACCTGCAACCAGGCATGGTTGTGTCTGATAATGGCCGCAACTTGGTGGCGGCTTTGGAACTCGGCAAGCTCACACACATACCATTCCTAGCCCACGTGTTCAACTTAGTGGTTCAGTGGTTTCTCAAAACCTACCCCAATTTGCCTGAGCTCCTGGTGAAGGTGTGCCGCCTGTGTGCCCATTTCCGTAAGTCATCTACAGCTTCCGCCAGTCTGGCAGCACTGCAGCAGCGCTTACAATTGCCAGCTCACCGACTGCTGTGCGACCTGAGCATGGACTGGAACTCCACCTTCCACATGTTTGCCAGGCTTTGTGAGCAGTAGAGGGCAGTAGTAGAATACCAGCTGCAACACGGTCGTCGCCTTTCCAGTCACCTTCCGCTCTTCACAAGCGACGAGAGGGCATTGATGTCTGACCTCTGTGAGGTTTTACGCAACTTTGATGAATCAACACAGATGGTGAGCGGCGATAGCACTATTAGGAGCGTAACCATCCCACTTCTTTGTCTACTGAAATGCTCACTGCTCACAATTAAGGCAGGCGCTTTACATGTGGAAGAGGTAGAAATGGGGGAAGTCAATACACAATGTGATAGCCAGACCACCCTCAGTTTATCTTCTCAGTGCGAATTGGATGAGGATGTGGAGCAGGAGAGGGTAGCCCCCGCTGGAGAGGGAAGTACCCATAGCAGGTTTACTCCATCTCTTCGGCGTGGATAGGCCGAAGAGGATGAGGAGATTGAAAGTAATTTTCCTAGTAAAGACAGCGTAGTTTTGTCTGTTGGGAATCTGGCACACATGGCTGACTTCATGCTATGCTGCCTTTCCAGTGACCCTCGTGTTATACGCATATTAGCCAACACCGATTACTGGATGTTCACTAGTGATGATCGAGCACCCCGATGTTTGGGTGCTCTGGCCGAACACTAGGTGGTACTCGAGTGATCGGCCGAGCACCCGAGTATAATGGAAGTCAATTGGAGAAGACCGGGCGCCCCCTGCTCTGCAGAGGGGAGGGTGTCTGGTCCATAGGTAAACGTGAGAAAATGGTGGAAACACCACAGAAATGGTTAGGGAATAGCATGGGGAGGATGTCTGGATGCATATTGGACACGAAAGTCGCTGCTGGGAACGAGAATTACGGCACTTTTACGGAATGACAATAATACCCCCCAAAACCAAAGATAGCATCGATTTTAGAGGAAATATTGTTAGGAAACATATATTTACTTGAACGTTAAGCGCAAGTGCTACCAAAAATTACACGAATGAGGCACTCTGATACAACTGTTATATCACATAAAGGAGGGCCTCATTTACATTTAGGTATAATTGTGGGACTCCTACATTCATAAAGCCTATGCACTAAGGGAAAGGGCTGCCAAAAATTACAAGGAACAGGCACTCCAATATCCCCTGTATTACACATAAAGGAGTGCATCAGACACACCCTTGAAAAATTTGGATTGATGGCCTGCTGCTGACACTCCAAAACAATCTGGGTGACATGCTGCTGCTGAGCTGACCTTGTAAAAGATTATGGGTGACATGCAGCAGAGCTGACCGTGTAAAACATTATAGGTGACATGCAGCAGAGCTGACCATATAAAAATTTATAGGTGACATGCAGCAGAGCTGACTGTCTAAAACATTATGTTTGAGGGTCTGCTGTTGAGCTGACCGTCTAAAACATTATGGTTGAGGGCCTGCTGGTGAGCTGACCATCTAAAACCTTATGGTTCAGGGCCTGCTGGCGAGCTAACTGTCTAAAACATTATGGTTCAGGGCCTGCTGGTGAGCTGACCATCTAAAACATTATTGTTGAGGGCCTGCTGGTGAGCTGACTGTCTAAAAAATTATGGTGCAGGGCAAGCTGGTGAGCTGACCGTGTTAAAAATTATGGTTCCGGCCAGCTGGTGACCTGAACGTCTAAAAAATTATGGTGCAGGGCAAGCTGGTGAACTTCGAGGGCAGCCTAAGCAGTTTCATATGATGGAGGAAGAGGAGGAAGAGAAGAGGAAGGGGTGCATGATAATACAGTTTATGCAATGCACCCTTAAAGCCTGATTTAAGATTCCTTCGTGTTAAGCCGCTTTCCTCTGGTGGAGTACAGAAGTCAGGGGCAATCCAGGCCTTGTTCATTTGGATAAGCGTCAACCTGTCAGCATTGTCAGTTGACAGGCGGATGCACTTATCAGTAATTATGCCCCCAGCGGCACTAAATGCATGCTCAGACAAAACGATGGCGGCAGGGCAGGCCAGCACCTCTAAGGCATAGAGCGCCAGTTCGTGCCACGTGTCCAGCTTAGACACCCAATAATTATACGGTACAGAGGGATCGCTGAGGACGTTGACACGGTCATCTAGGTACTTCTTCACCATCTTCCAAAACTTTTCCCTCCTTGTCACACTAGGCCGCTCTTCAGGGTGAGGGTCATGACGGGGTGTCATAAAACTGTCCCAGGCCTTGGAGAGTGTCGCCCTGCCTTTGTTGGAACTGCTGTGTGTTCCCCTCGTCTCCCCTCCTCGGGTGGCCAAGGAACTATGGACTCTGCCGCCAGCGTTGTCAGATGGAAATTTGTGGAGCAATTTTTTGACAAGTGCCTTTTGGTATTGCAACATTTTAATTGTCCTCTCCACGAAAGGAATGAGAGATGAGAAGTTCTCTTTGTACTGAGGGCTGAGAAGGGTAAACAACCAGTAATCCATGTTGGCTAATATGAGTATAATGCGAGGGTCACAGGAAAGGCAGCATAGCACTCTCTCCACCTGGAAGATGCCTCTCAATATCCTCCCCGTCCTCTTCCTCCTCGTCACCCCATCCACGCCCAAGAGATGGTGTAAACCTAATATGGCTAACTTGTGTAGCGGTGGCAACCGTCTCTTCTTTGTCCTCCTCCCCGTCCTCCAATTTGTGCTGAGAAGACGAACCGAGGGTGGTCTGGCTCTCACTCTGTGTAGTGTCTTCTCCCATTTCCACCTCTTCCACATGCAGAGCCTCAGCCTTTATTGTGAGCAGTGAGCTTTGTAGTAGACACAGAAGTGGGATGGCTACGCTGATAATTGCATTATCGCCGCTCACCATCTGTGTAGATTCATCAAAGTTGCGTAACACCTCACAGAGGTCAGACATCAATGCCCACTCGTTGCTGGTGAAGAGCGGAAGCTGACTAGAAAGGTACCGACCATGTTGCAGCTGGTATTCTACTACTGCCCTCTGCTGCTCACAAAGCCTGCCCAACAGCAGTCAGTAAGCTGGCAACTGTAACCGCTGCTGCAGTGTTGCCAGGCTGGCTGAAGCTTGACCAGTAGCTGAGGCAAATTGGGGTAGGTTTTCAGAAACCGCTGAACCATTAAGTTGAAGACATGGGTCAGGCATGGTATGTGCGTGAGACTGGCCAGCTCCAAAGCCGCCACCAATTTGCGTCCATTATCGGATACAACCATGCCTGGCTGTAGGTTGACTGGTGAGAGCCACAGCTCAGCCTGTTCCCTTATGCCATGCCACAGCTCTGTGGCGGTGTGCTATTTGTCACCCAGGCAAATAAGCTTTAGTATGGCCTGTTGCCACTTACCGACTGCTGTGCTACACTGCTTCCAGCCACTGACAGAAGTCTGACTGGTGCTGCAAGATGGAAATTCTGCATGGAAAGAAGTGGAGGAGGAGGTGGAGGAAGAGAAGGAGCAGCCGCTACTGTCGGTGGTGGCGGAAATCCGGATGGAAGTAGGGCCCGTGATCCTTGGTCTGGGTAGCACCTGTGCCATCCCTGGGTATGACTCACTCCCAGCCTCCACAATATTCACCCAGTGTACCGTCAGGGAAATGTAGCATCCCTAGCTAGAAGCGCTTGTCCATGTGTCAGTTGTTAAGTGGACCTTGCCTGTAACTGCGTTGGTCAGGGCACGGGTTATGTTTCTGGACATATGTTGGTGCAAGGCAGGGACGGCACACCAGGAAAAATAGTGGCGTCTGGGGACTGCGTAACGGGGGACAGCCGCCGCCATAAGGCTGCGAAAAGTCTTGGTGACCACCAGCTTAAACGGCAATATCTCCAGGGCCAGCAATTTTTAAAGTTGTACGTTTAGGGCTATGTTTACGGAAAACAGATACAAACATCCTGCACCATGTGATAGTAAAATGTGCGGATGTACAAGGCTGGATTTAGAAATTCACGGAAAAAATGCACTAAAACAATAGATGCAAACAATATATGGACTAAGCCCTCACTCTATAGATAAAATCTGAGACTCTTAGCCAATACATTTTGATCAAAATACATCTGTGCCCACCTACCCAGCGCCACGGAGGTCTCAGTCCAGTCAGGTCCTACGCTAAACCTTCCTATGCGGTTGTGCATCTATGTTTAGGTGCACAGACCCTGCACATATAGTGTGCTGCTCCTAGTTACCTCTGTGTGCATCAGCAACCAATGAGAGGAGGAGCACACACACCCATATGTACCACCTTAATCAAGGTTGCCTCTTAGATAGGTGGGGCAAAAGTGCACATGAATGCTACTCCCCTGGTTATAGGAGCGCATTCACACCAGAAGGTGCTGCTCCTTCCAGACACATCAAAAAAATATTTACGGAAAACAGATACAAACATCCTGCACCATGTGATAGTAAAATGTGCGGATGTACAAGGCTAGATTTAGAAATTCATGGGAAAAAATGCACTAAAACAATAGATGCAAACAACATATGGACTAAGCCCTCACTCTATAGATAAAATCTGAGACTCTTAGCCAATACATTTTGATCAAAATACATCTGTGCCCACCTACCCAGAACCACGGTGGTCTCAGTCCAGGCAGGTCCTACGCTAAACCTTCCTATGCGGTTGTGCATCTATGTTTAGGTGCGCAGACCCTGCACATATCGTGTGCTGCTCCTAGTTACCTCTGTGTACATCAGCAACCAATGAGAGGAGGAGCACACACACCTATATGTACCACCTTAATCAAGGTCGCCTCTTAGATAGGTGGGGCAAAAGTGCACATGAATGCTACTCCCTTGATTAAGGTGGTACATATGGGTGTGTGTGCTCCGCATAGGAAGGTTTAGTGCATTTTTTCCGTGAATTTCTACGTTTAGAGCTATGGCCTATGGGTGGGTGGCAGGGTATTTGCGCTTGCGTTCAAATGCCTGGGTTAAGGACATTTGAACGTTGCACTGGGACACTGAAGTGGACGTGCTGGCTGATGGTTCTTGCGACGGTCTAGGTGCAGGATGGGAAGCATCTGGTCTTGCATCTTGGAAAGCAGGTAACAGAGGGGAAGAGGAGGCAGTGGTGTGACCTGCAGACACAGATCGTGGACCCAGGCGTTCGGCCCACCTTTCAGGGTGCTTTGCTGACATGTGGCGGATCATGCTGGTGGTGGTCAGCTTGCTGGTGTTAACACCCCGGCTCATCTTGGTATGGCACAGGTTGCAAATTACAATCCGTTTATCATCAGCACTTTCCTCAAAAAAACGGCAAACTGTGGAACACCTAACCCTTGGCAAGGGAGCTTGCTGCAAGGGGCTACTCCAGGGAAACGTTGCGGGCCTGGTTGGCGTGGCCTGCCTTCTCCCTTTTGCCACCCTACTGCCTCTTCCAGCCTGTTGCGGTGCTGCGGAACCCTCCCCCACTGTACTGTCCTCGCTCAGCTTGCCACCTTCCCAGGTTGGGTCAGCTATTTCATCATCCACTACTTCCTCACTCTGTTCCTCCTCCTGACATGGTGAGCTAACAAGAACCTGACTTAACTGCGTCTCATCCTCATCATCAACCTCTTGAGGCACTAGTTGCCCTTGACTTATTGGCAACTGTGTCTCATCATCATCATGCACCTCGTGAGACGCTACTTGCTGTTCCCCACCCTCATCTTCTTCAGACTATGTTTGCTCAATAGGTTGGGAATCAGGGCACAATATCTCCTCATGTCCCACTTCAAGCGGCCTTGGCGAGAGGCCCGAGCCAAGGAACCGTGATGAAAAATGCTCCTTGGAATATCCCAATGTGGGATTAGTTCTTTGCCCAGTCTCTGCATGGTGGGAGGAATGAGGATCGGGGTGAGGATGCAGTTTCCCAGACTCTTGGCTACTGAGATTGGACTTCGTGGAAGAGGGGGTGGTGCTGAACTGACTGGAAGCATTATCAGCTGAAATCCAACTTCCAACAAGTCTTGCACCACCCTGCAAACTCTGACATGAAGCTAGGAATTTTGGATGACGTTGTTTCCTGGGCTCTGCCAGCAGGCACAGTTTCACCGCGTCCATAGCCATCGCCTCTGCGTTCACCATCAGCAGCACGCCCACTTCCCCGTCGCTTAGTGCTCGCCTTGCGCATATTAAATAGTATATATGCAACTTTGTCAAAAGTACAATACTGCAGTTTTATTTTAAGTGTATAAGATACATTTCACCCAATGTCAAATATTTTGAATTCGCAAACGTTATACAGCAGACGCAGCTGAGGAACTGCGGCCTTAATTAACGGTAGAAAAAATAGGAACGGATGTCAGGTATATAGACTACAGAACGGTTCTAAAGCACACTCTGTGCACTTGGTATTAGCGTCAGGCACACTTGCGTTCTTTTTGCCACAAAATAAAAAAAAATGCAGCCAGATATAACAATGGACTTTTGTCACTTTTGAACAGAAATACTAGCCCTAGAAAGCCTAGCCAAATCCTATCCCTACACTATAAGTCCCTCCTTGCGCAAATGTTATACAGCAAGGAGCAAAAGAGGTACTGCAGGTTTAACAGCAGAAATAATAGCTAAGGATGTCAGGTTTATAGTATACAGAGAGTATCATACAGCATGCAGCAGCTGCAGAGGTGGCGTTAATGGCAGGCCACCTAGTGCTATTCTTAGCACCCCCAAAATTAAAAAAAAGTTGGCCAGCAAGATATAATAGCCCTTAAAAGGGCTTTTGGGTCTTTGAAACTGAAATTCTATCCTTGCCTAGCGTGCTTCTCTCCCTACACTATCTGTCCCTCCTTGCAGCAGCTCTCCCTGCTCGGTATGATCCGGTCACATGTCACGGGTGCTTTATAGCACCCGATGACGCATTCCCGGCCAGCCAATCACTGTAATGCCAGTAGCCAACATGGCTACTGGCATTACAGTGAATGCCAGCACCTTCCCGCTTGCTAATTGGCTAATTAGCGTGCGGGGAGGAAACTCGAACATGGCACTCGAGCACAGCATGGTCACGAACGTTCCCTCATCACTAATGTTCACCCTTCTCAACCCCCTCTACAAAGAGAACTTCTCATCTCCCATTCTTGTCATCGAGAGGACTAGCAAAATGGTGCAATACCAGAAGGCACTTGTGGAAAAATTGTTCCAAAAATTTCCAGCTGACAACACTGGCGGCAGAGTTCGTAGTTCCTTGGGCACCCGAGGAGGGGAGAGGAGGGGAACACACAGCAGTTCCAACAGAGGCAGGGCGACACTCTCCAAGGCCTGGGACAGTTTCATGACAAGACTCTTCCACCCTCACCGTGATGAGCGGCCTAGTGTGACAAGGAGGGAAAAGTTTTGGAAGATGGTAAAGGAGTACGTAGCTGACCGTGTCAACGTCCTCAGCGATCCCTCTGTGCCTTACAGTTATTGGATGTTCAAGCTGGAAACGTGGCACGAACTGGAGCTCTACGCCTTAGAGGTGCTGGCCTACCCTGCCACCAGAGTTTTGTCTGAGCGGGTATTTAGTGCCGCTGGGGGCATAATTACTGATAAGCGCATCCGTCTGTCAACTGACAATGCTGACAGGTTGACTCTTATCAAAATGAACAAGGCCTGGATTGCCCGACTTCTCTACTCCACCAGAGGAAAGCGGCTGAACATGAAGGAACTTTAAATGTGGCTTTTAGCGTGTATTGAATACACTGTATTCCCATGCACCCCTTCCTCTTCATTTTCTCATCCTCTTCTTCCATCATATTAAAATGCTTATTAGGCTGCCCTCGCCTCTAATATTTTAGAGGGTCAGCTCAGCAGCAGACCCTCATTCCTAATGTTTTAGAGGGTCACCAGCAGGCCCTCCCCATAATGTTTTAGAGGGTGATCAGCAGGCCTCCGCCCATAATGTTTTAGAGGGACACCAGCAGACCCTCACCCCTAATGTTTTAGAGGGTCACCAGCAGGCCCTCCCCCATAATGTTTTAGAGGGTGATCAGCAGGCCTCCGCCCATAATGTTTTAGAGGGTCACCAGCAGGCCATCACCCCTAGTTTTAGAGGGTCAGATCAGCAGCAGGCCCTCACTCATAATGTTTTAGAAGGTGATCAGCAGGCCTCCGCCCATAATGTTTTAGAGGGTCACCAGCAGGCCATCACCCCTAGTTTTAGAGGGTCAGATCAGCAGCAGGCCCTCACTCATAATGTTTTAGAAGGTCACCAGCTGCCCCTTGCTCCTAATGTTTTTGAGTGTCACCAGCAAGCCATCAATCATAATTTTTCAAGGGTGTGTCTGATGCCCTCCTTTATGTGTAATAAAGGGTGTATTGGAGTGCCTGTTCCTTGTAATGTTTGGCAGCCCTTTCACTTAGTGCATAGGCTTTATGAGTGTAGGAGTCCCACAACATGAACAATTGTACCACAATGTGAATAAGGCCCAAAGGAGGGTGATGTACCGGTTGTATCGAAGTGCCTGTTCCGTGTAATGTTTGGCAGCACTTGTACTTTATATACAAGTAAATATACAGGAAAGAATGTTTCCTAACAATTTTTCATTCTGTAAGAGTGGCGTAATACTCGGATAACATTGTTCCCAGCAGCGACCTGGGAGTCCAAGATGCATCCAGACATCCTCCCCATGCTGTTTCCAAACCATTTCAGTGCTCTTTCCATCATTTTCTGACCTTTCCCTATGAACCAGACTCCTTCCCGTCTTCATAGCAGGGGGTGCCTGGTTTCATGCTCTGGTTCTCCCATTGACATCCATTGTGCTCTGTAGATCTGAGCATCACAAAGCGTTCTACTCAAGCACCCGAGCACTTTGGTGCTCGAGCAACACTAGTTAATAACATTCTCAGTCTTGGAGGTAAAAATTTCTAGAAAAATATTGCAGAATTTCTGCTAGTATTCTTCTATATCCTTCTCTAACAGATTGGTATCAGAGGAAATGGAAATTAATTATCTCTGTATATCTAATGAGTTATCAGGGGACTGGAGGACTCCTACGGGTACTTTGATAATAAGTCATTTTATATTATGCAAATTAGCCCCTTGGTGCAATGAGGCCATAGGCATCACAAATCTTTGAGAGGCCTGTGCCTCTGGATTCACTAGGCCTGTCCTCCAGCAGCACATGGGGAATATAACCTGGCTAGATAAATGTCTTCAGATATTGATTGAGCTATCCTGAGGTCACTGATATTATTACACTGCATAACCCCTTTAATATTAAGTGACCTACAGATGTTTAAAGATAGGAGTGATGATGATTTAAAGGGGTTGTCCGAGTTATGAACACAAAATAAAAAATATATGTATATTACTGTAAATATGGTGGGCAGCAATATATAACTAAGTTAAGCAAGTTTTAAGCAAAAAAACTGGTTCTCTTCTGGCCTTTCTTTACATGCAGTAACAATCTCTGCCCCTAGCCCCCCCCCCCCCCTCTGCTCTGCAAAGGGAGTGAAAAAAGTCTGCCCTGAGTGAAATGTCTGTCTAGTGAAAGGGGTCACCCAGATTTTACTTTGATATCGGCTGGCCATTTTTGTAGAAACATAAATTTCTTTGGAAGAACCAGAGAAGAAATGGTCAGTGGCTTGTTTCTCCTCACCAGTTGTATCGGACAATTCTCCCTCAGAACAGGGGACGCAGTCATAACAGCAGGAGTGATATCCTCCATCAGAAGCTTTCCTGGACCCGGGGGGGCATCTCTCATTACATCGAGACCATGGCATCTAGAGGAAACAGATATCATGTATGAAAGGTCTGTGTAATACATGGTGTGATACAGAGGTGCTGATAACACCCCAGACAGAATGTGTGAGATGTGGAGGTGTCACTGTACATGATGAGATTATATATAAATAATACAAGTATTACATTATACCCAGTTATGAGCGGCATTATCTATATGAGGTATAAAACCAATTTGGATAGAATTATTTTACTGTAAGCAGTATAGTATATAGTGTATAGTGTCCAATCAGACTTCTGACTGTGTAAGACTTCATCTTCTTGTCCTTTTATCCAAAATTAAAGTGGTTTGAGCTATTAATCACTTCATGCTCAGGGTCCATTCACACGTCTGTATAATGGGTCCACATTTTTTCCAAATTTGTGGAAAGGCTGCGGACCTGTTAATTGTCAATGGAGCCGCAAAAGATGCGGACAGCACACCATGTACAGCATCCGCACTTCTGTCCCCGCAAAAAAAATGGAACATGTCCTATTCTTGTCCGCAACCATGGACAAGAAATGGCATTTCTATTATAGAAACGGCCAGATACTTGGAGCTTGTTGGTTTTTCGAAACTGGATCTTAGAGGGGCTTTACATCAAGTTATGCTCCTTACAGATCATAAAATCATAACGTTTTTGGAAGCCGCCAGGCATTTGAATCGCACACAGGCTAGATATGCATTGTTTTTTTACTTGGTTTAACTTTTGTATAACTTTCAGGCCAGGAAGTAAAACTATCAAGATAAATGCCTTATCCCAGAGATTTCAGGACTTCCAATTGCCAGATACTCCTCCCAAACCCATATTGCCTGCAGAGATTAAAGTGGCGGCTACCTGACCAGACCAACCTGACAACATCTGGCTCGGAGATGCGGTGACACAGATTTTGGACTAGTTTTTCACGCTCTCACTCACACTGGTATAAACTGCTACTCTTTGTATTGTAAGACACACTAATATGCTATTTTCTCACACTGAAATAAAAAAAGTTAACCGTCTAGAGATGACCTGACACAGATTTCTGACTAGTAGTTCACATTTTTGCTGAAAATTCAAATCCTATCTATCCTCTGGATGGTAAATCACATGTTTTAAGCTTGAAGGTACTGTAGCTGGTTTTAATGTTCCCCAACAGCTGCAGCTGTGTTGGAAGGTAGTAATTACAGCTAGAACATCCAGTCAGGCATACCCAGCCACAGCTTCTCACTTCTCACCCCCTCCCTGACAGATTTCCCTGCCTTTCCCTATTTGACACAATTCTTCTTATTTCTAGTCTTTCACTGTCCCTCACACTAGAATAGAAGCTTTACTGTGACTTTTGACTGTCAGACATTGTATAGACCCATTCACTGTTACTCATAGCTCAACACAGAATGACGTTCTGCAATGGTGCCTCCCTGTCTGATTGGCTCATCCCGCCCCCCACACACTTCCTCTTAGGGTTCTACCTCACTAGAGCTTTTTCCTACCGGCATGCAGTAAAATGGCATTTTGCAACATTTTGCTGGATTTGCCTGAAATATACCAGAAATGTTTCAGGTTCGGATGGCAGACAAAATTTTAGAAAGTTTGTAACAAACCCAGTTGGGGATGATTATGACATTTCCAGAATCCACATTACTTACCTTTCCGGTTTTCCATGTTATTGCGCTATCCTTTACTTTTAGCCACTGATCTTCTGGTATCAAGTCATTCGGCAAGAAGTAACTGTTATTATCAGCGCTATAAGTATACTGATCACCATTTACATGAAATACCCAGTTTCTTAACTCCATAACAGGCAGAGAGGAAAGTCGTCTTCTCTCATTAAAGGCCACAATGCCTCCGGTATAATCCTGGAAGCTCACTTGGTTGATGAAGTACTTCAGCTTTGAAAGAAGAGAGTCACAAATAAGTAACAGACACTCCATTACTGTAATGTATCCAAAATATATTCACCCCTCCTGATTTCTGGTATGATAATGTAAGATATTGCTGTCATGGTGAGCCGACGGCGCGCCCCATCCTTGCGGCATCGCCAGTCTCCCGTGTTCAGCGCTAATCTGTGCCAATCCCTTCACTGGCTCCCCATTGCCAAGCAAATTCAGATTAAAATACAACTTCATATAAGAACCTCCGCAATCTATCCACCTTTTTACCCCTCTGAACTGCTTTCCGAATACATCCCCACATGTTCTTTCCACAGTTGTCAACAAGATTTCTCATGTGCCAATCTCCTACTCTGAAACTTACTACCCCAGCACACAAGACACTCCCCCAACATCCAAACTTCCAAAAGTAACCTGAAAATCCATATCCTCAGAAAAGTCTACAACCTACAATGAGCATGCTGCCACCATATGGCCACATGAGCAGCTTTTACCCACAACTGTTGTCTTTCCCCTCTCCTCTTGTGGGCAGGATCCTCTCACCCTCTGTAACAGACTGTTACTAAGTTCATACTTGTGGTGTTTTACCTGATATACGTGACCACTTCTTAGATGTACAATGCCATGGAATTAATGTTGCTTTCAAAATAATCATAACAATTTATTTCACATAGCACCAACATATTCCACGGCGCTTTACAATCAGAGGCTTAATGTACAAACAAAATAATGTATTACATAGCAACAAACAAGTCAAATTAAAATAAGAGGGGTGAGGGTCTTGTTCACAAGACCTTAACATTTATGAGGAGATGGGGTGACACAGAAGGTAACATGTGCTTGTTTTGCAAAGCCAGCAGCAGACAACATCTGTAGAGCTTCTGAGAACATGGGTTGTGGATACTGTTGGATGATGTATCAAGTTCAGAAGAATGAAGATGGATGGAGGAGGGGTGAATCGAGAAGACTTAGCTCAGAGGTTGTGATAGGCTAACCTAAAAAGATGTGTTTATGGCTAGGGCTACACGGCAACAGTTGTCGTGCGACACCCGTCACAGCCAGGATCGCTGAGTAGTTGGATTTCTTGCGACTGCCGAGGTGATCTCATTCAATCACTCAGGGATCCTGGCTTCAACGAGTGTCGCACAACAACTGTCGCCGTGTAGTCCTAGCTTTAGGGACCACCTAAAAGTGGATGTTGTGAATTAACCTAATAGCTTAGTGTAGGGAAATCCAGAGAATTGGTGCAGCTCGGGAGAAGTATTGGAAATGGGAGCGAGAGGTTCAGAGTATGGTGGATGTTACAACTCCTTTACATCCCTTACAGTTGCTCAGTTCATACTATAGCACACTTTAGCCTGACTTGGCAATTGGTTTGTTAAATGATTACAGTAATTTTCCTTATTATGCTACACCTCAGACATCCCTCACATGGAGTAGGGAACCTGGCCCTGGTGGAGAATGACTATGTGAAATAAAGAGAATACTGTAGATCAAGAGGGATTAGCCTGGAGACATAAAGGTACATAAATTAAGTCTGCCGATTTTTATGGTGGATGCGCCAAAGTTAGGTAGATACACAGGCCTCTTCATAACCTTGGCTCTTTCTGCCGCTGGCCATGAAACATGCTTTACACTATGCTAGCTCCTTTGCCAGGTGTAGTTTAAGGCCATTTTCCACGGCATTAAACTGGCATGGTAAATGAATGACACAGCCAGCCCGACCTCTTCCCCGCCCGCACAACTCCCCCTTTTTCCGCCGCTTTACAAAAGTAGCATGAGTTGGGAAAAGTTACAGGTTTGTAACAAACACCTTTGCGACAAAATCTGTGACATAAATACGTCAAAAAGTCCAGTAAAATATATGACCACCATAGTCTTTAGTTTTACCAGTTAGTAATCACTCCTGAGAGCAGTCTCTGTGAAATGGTTTCGTAAAACTCTGTATTATTGAAGACATAAGGAGAAAGGATATGTCAAGTTTCAGGGATATGTGCAGCCCTGGGCTCAACCCAACCACTGAACCTGCCTATTTGCTCGGTCCGTCCTAGGCAACGGCGTACAACTAGTCGATAGTCCCTAGCCTAGGTATGTGCTGGGGCGTATAGGGAGGGGGAACAACAGGAGAAAATAATAAACAAATGGCAGAACACGCACAATGTAAGGAAAGTCACTAAGCCAAAGTCTAACCAGGAAATCACGTAAAAATGCCAGAGGAATGAACAAGAACAAAGCCAAAACACACGTCGAGGTCTAAAGCCGAGAAGTAACAAAGTACAAGAGGAAGAGACGAGGACAAAGTCAAAAACACACCAGTCACAATAGTGCACAAATCGCAAGTAATTGAATAAGACTAATCACAGGCAACCTGTGGCTAGCAGACTGCCTATTTAAATACGCCCAGCAGATGGGTCATGTGACGTGGCCAGTGTCACGTGACCCACTTCAGAATCAATACACCTTGTGCTCAGCTCCCCTGCTGCTTGTTGCCCAGGGGATGGAGTACTATGGCCGTGCTTGATAATCGTGTGCCGCTGGGTACTCCCCTACCCTGGGTTGCTAGGGATACGAGGGAGCCAGCCACATCCGCGGCCGACTCCTCCTCCCTCCTCATCGTCATGGAGACAAGGACGCATGCTGCCTCCTTGCTTCTGAACAGACTCGGGAAACCGGAGGCGCTGTAGGGAGGAAGCGGCCCCTGGCTCCCCATAACAGGATGTCTATGCTTTTCAAGCAGTTTAGATAAGAATCTGAGTAACCAGAGAACATCTATAGCTGTGATGGCTAACCTCCGGTACTCCAGCTGTGGAAAAACTACAACACCCAGTATGTATACTTGCTTGGCTAGAAATGAATGGAGCATGCTAGGAGTTATAGTTTTGCCACAGCTGGAGTGTCAGAGGTAGCCATCACTGATCTATAGTGATCTGCAACGTATCAGTCCTTCCATTGTGTATAATAAGTATTAAGAATTATCTCCAACTTCATCCCCATTTAGTTACCTTTAGCATTTTTCCAAAACCATGACTCCTTCCCTGAAACAGAATCATCTCATGCAGAGCGTGGGCCAGGATATACACTGCTGTATACATGTAATAGACTACTGCATCTCTTGGAAAAATGGATTCAGTCACAAAGTATTTATCAGAACAATGTTTTTTTATCATCTTTATTACATCATACCGTACACGATTCATGAGGTGGTCTGAGCCCATACAATAAAATTCTGAAATTTTATTAAGAAATGGATCATTTGGATTGTTATTCACATTCATAGAGTGTATAAATCTCCACAGTTCAGGTAATGGTACTACAAGAGGTGAAAAACTCAAACTGCAGTTGACTATTTCCATGTAGGTATACCCCATAAAGTCATGCATAAACCAGGAGTCATTAAGGATCAGCGTTTTAAGTCTTGTAAATTTACGAATCAATAAGACAAAGTATAATTCAGTGAATGAGCCGTGTACTATGACAACCTGGGCTGTGTATTTCTTAATGTCAATCAATCTTTGATCTGGGTCCCATGCACGTGGTACCATAACAGTAAACTCGATGCAGATCCCATGTCTGGTCAGCTCTCTCCTCAGCGCCAGCAGTTCAGCTGGTGAATCCTCACTCTGTGATGCTAATATTCCAACCCAATTCCATCCAAAGTGCTTCAGGCAGAGGGCGATACTCAGATGCTGGAGATGAATATCTGGGGCCATAGTGAAGAATAACTTCCCCAAATCCTTGTTACTGTAGAATCCATCCATAACGCCATAGTTTATCTGGAAAATTTTACAGAAGAATATCACTGGAGAACATTGCAGGAACTCGCTGCTGTTTCATACAATAATGTGACAAAGTTGGTGAAGTCCATTAAGACCAATTTATGTTCAGACTCCTCTATTTAACCCACCTGCTTTTAATTGTCTGCAATAATTTGGGTTCTGTTTTCTAGTCTCTCCACTAGATCTGATAGTGATGGCAACAACTCATTTGTAACTGCCTTATCAAGTGCAGATATATCCAAAGGGGGATTTAATTCCATCTCTAGTGTAGATTTAGATTTAAATTGGATACATTATGCTGCTTATGAGTGTGGTCTGTGAGGGGGTTCCATGTGACGAAGAGAAAATGTGGATTAATTATTTGGTTTCACAAAAAACTGAATTTTAAAATAACCCAAGTCTAAAGGCCTCAGACAGGTGGGGGCCTCAGGGTTATCCTCAATCTATGTAATAAAAGTATTAGTGTGTTTAATATCTAGGCCCATATAATCCAGGAGAGGACGACTTTAGATCCTTGGAGGAGTGGGTGAATTTATATCAACTCCAATCTAAGGTATTGGCCGGAGATTTTAATTCAATGATACATGTTAACATGAACAGATCTTCTACGAAGAGAGCAACCAATTGAGAGATTAGGTTTCTTACGAAAATGGTGAGGAATATGACTCATGGAGATTATTTTAACCAGAAAAAGGGATTACACATTTTTCTACATGGATATACGTGGATCCTTCTCATGAATTGATTATATATTTGTATATGCTGAACTCCTTGGTAAGGTATCAAACATAAAAATACATGATCTGATAATATCAGATCACACACCAGTGGGTATTGATACTGAGATGATGAACAACTCTGGGGTATGTCTGTATAGAGATTACCAGGCTTTATTCTTGGTAAAGAATCATTTGATATATACAGTGGGGGAAAAAAGTATTTAGTCAGCCACCAATTGCGCAAGTTCTCCCACTTATAAAGATGAGGTCGGCCTGTAATTGACATCATAGGTAGACCTCAACTATGAGAGACAAAATGAGAAAACAAATCCAGAAAATCACATTGTCTGATTTTTAAAGAATTTATTTGCATATTATGGTGGAAAATAAGTATTTGGTCAATAACAAAAGTTCATCTCAATACTTTGTTATATCTCCTTTGTTGGCAATGACAGAGGTCAAACGTTTTCTGTAAGTCTTCACAAGGTTGGCACACACTGTTGCTGGTACAGTATGTCGGCCCATTCCTCCATGCAGATCTCCTCTAGAGCAGTGATGTTTTGGGGCTGTCGCTGGGCAACATGGACTTTCAACTCCCTCCAAAGGTTTTCTATGGGTTGAGATCTGGAGACAGGACCTTGAAATGCTTCTTACGAAGCCACTATTTTGTTGCCCTGGTGGTGTGCTTGGGATCATTGTCATGCTGAAAGACCCAGCCACTTTTCATCTTCAATGCCCTTGCTGATGGAAGGAGGTTTGCACTCAAAAATCTCACGATACATGGCTCCATTCATTCTTTCATGTACATGGATCAGTCGTCCTGGTTCCTTTGCAGAGAAACGGTCCCAAAGCTTGATGTTGCCACCTCCATGCTTCATAGTAGGTATGGTGTTCTTTGGATGCAACTCAGCATTCACTCTCCTCCAAACATGATTTGTGTTTCTACCAAACAGTTCTACTTTGGTTTCATCTGACCATATGAAATTCTACCAATACTCTTCTAGAACATTCAAATGCTCTCTAGCAAACTTCAGACGTGCCCGGATATGTACTGGCTTAAGCAGGGGGGTACGTCTGGCACTGCAGGATCTGAGTCCCTGGCGGCATAGTGTGTTAGTGACGGTAGCCTTTGTTACATTGGTTCCAGCTTTCTGCAGGTCATTTACTAGGTCCCCTCGTGTGGTTCTGGGATTTTTGCTCACAGTTCTTGTGATTATTTTGACCCCACAAGGTGAGGTCTTGCGTTGAGCCCCTGATCGAGGGAGATTATCTCTTGTATGTCTTCCATTTTCTAATTATTGCTCCCACAGTTGATTTCTTCACACCAAGCTGCTTGCCTATTGCAGATTCAGTCTTCCCAGCCTGGTGCAGGTCTACAATTTTGTTTCTGGTGTCCTTCGACAGCTCTTTGGTCTTCACCATAGTGGAGTTTGGAGTGTGACTGTTTGAGGTTGTGGACAGGTGTCTTTTATACTGATAACAAACAGGAGCCATTACTACAGGTAATGAGTGGAGGACAGAGGAGCCTCTTAAAGAAAAAGTTACAGGTCTGTGAGAGCCAGAAATCTTGCTTGTTTGTAGGTGACCAAATACTTATTTTCCACCATAATTTGCAAATAAATTCTTTAAAAATCAGACAATGTGATTTTCTGGATTTGTTTTCTCATTTTGTCTCTCATAGTTGAGGTCTACCTATGATGTCAGTTACAGGCCTCTCTCATCTTTTTAAGTGGGAGAACTTGCACAATTGCTGGCTGACTAAATCCTTTTTTCCCTACTGTACTTAAAAGAAGAATATCACATATACGTGTGGCATTAGAACATAAAAAACACAATGGTCATTTTAAACGTAAATAAGATATATATCAAACGTTATAATTAGAGATTAGCACATTTTTTTTAAATTCAATTTATTTGTGACAAATTGCTTTAAAAAACATCTATTTTCCAGCTGCAGAGAACCTCTATAATGGTGTAGAACACTGTGCCTTGCAGTAACACATATAGGTAGTCTGCTGTGGTAGTGAAACAATACTGAGAGTCAGTATGACACGCAGATGACAGGCGTCACTCTTAGAATCACTGCACACTTATTTGGTTAGTGATGGGGCCAAAACTGACCAAATAACTGAAGTGTGAACTCAACCTTACAGGTCAATGTTAGCGCCAGCCATAACGAAAGTTTAGTGGCCCAAGATTGTACACGCTGATACAAGTAGAGTGCCCTTGACAGAGTGGAGAGGGAATTAGGTTTGTGTGGACATCACTGATTATTTTTTCCTTCTTCTGGTTCATCATAAGAACAACCCCCAAAAAACGGATCCTGTATTTTGAGCGTCCGCCTTCACATGGTCAGCATTTGGTCAGTAATCCATCAGTATTACTAAGGCACAAAAAAAGGGAGTGGATCCAGTGATAACACGTGATTGGAAACTTTGCATGTCTTCAGTGTTTTGTACCCACTCCTGCTTTTGGCTTCCAAATCATGAGCATATCCTGATGCAAAATAGGCATATAGCGTCAAAGTTCTATATTTTAAAAGATACTGGCATTTATTGCTGTTGACAAAAAACGTATTATTCGCTCCGTGTTGAAGTGAGACAACTACAGACCATTGTAGCGTGTATTATTCTCAAGAAAAAAGTTTTACTAGGCGTATAGCGCCAAAGTTCTATCTAGTAAAGTGTTCTACCAGCTATTAGTGTTTAAAAAAAAATCGTATTATTCAATCCGTGTTGAAGTGAGACAATTGCAGGCCGTTGTAGCATGTTTTAATTTCCTTTTTATTTATTTAATCAAACAGCATGTCAGGCAGAGAAGTAGCAGAGTCCTAAATGTTTCTGGCGCAGGCACAGGTCACAGCAGAGTAGCATGGGTAATATTAAGAGACCAGAGATCCCGGTATCATCTAGCGGTCGGGTCTTGACCAGCAACCCAGCGGTTCTTGAATGGTTGACTCGGTCTTCGACTTCGTCCCAAATAACTTCAAAGAGCCCCCAGTCAAGAATCCGTGGGTTAGTCAGACACATCTCTTAGTTTGCATGGCCCGGGAGCAGGCCCTGTGCGCTCACCTGTCCTCAACCTGCCTCTGTCCGTTTCTGTTCCCTCAGCCAGAGAAGTAATGTATGCCACTTTACAGTGAGGACGAGCTACTGGAGGAGCGTCAGCCACTACTGGAGGACAGTCAGCAGCTACTGGGCAGCCAAGATGTGGAGGAGACATCCGCAGCTTCCTCAGTTAGGCAGGCAAGTAGTGATGAGGAGAGTGGCGTGGGAGTTAGGGTTGTGCGCGGTCAGGATCCTGACCCACAGAGTGTAGAGGAAGACATCAGCGATGTGCAGACACTACTCAATGATGATGAAGCCAATCGCACTTGGGAGCCGGGTGAATTAGGGCCTTCATCATCATCAGGAGAATAGGGTGGCAACTTGCCCATGAGGCAGCGACGGAGACAGCAGGTCCCTAGCGTTGCCAGGAGTAAGCAGGGTTGCAGCAGTGGGTGGTCGGGAGCCAAAAGTGCCCTAGGTAGGCCACCCGCTTCACAGGAGCCTACCGGGTCAGAAAGTAGTGGTGCAGCTGTTCAAGGAGGCAGTGGCGGTAGCAAGCAGTCAGTGAGGTGTGTTGGAGGTAAATTCACGTACTTGGTGGCGTGGCAGTTTTTCATTAAGCCGCCGGGTGAGGTGAACCAGCTATTTGTAGAAACTGTGGGCAGAAGGTGAAGCGTGGCCAGGGTGACAATGTTGACACCAAGGCCCTGCGTCAACATATGCAGCGTCACCATATAGTGGCCTGGGAGAACCATGGCTCCTGTGCAGTGGTCCAGCCTGCAGCAGCAGCAGCAGCATCATCCGCTGCATCAACCAGTAGCACCCAACAGATTTCAGGCAGTCAAGGCTCCACCACCTCAGCCGAAAGAAGCTGTCTGTCCTTCCCGTCATCTGATGCTCCTGCTCCTCCTCCTACTCCTCGTCAGTCATTCCGTCAGCAATTGTACAGAGAAAACAGTGGAGAGAAAAAGACACTATGGAGAAAACAGTGTAGAGAAGAGGACAGTACGGAGAAAACAGCGGAGAGAAGAATACAGTACGGAGAAAACAGTGGAGAGAAGAAGACAGTACGGAGAAAACAGTGGAGAGAAGAAGACAGTACGGAGAAAACAGTGCAGAGAAGAGGACAGTACGGAGAAAACAGTGGAGAGATGAGGACAGTACAGAGAAAACAGTGGAGAGATGAGGACAGTATGGAGAAAACAGTGGAGAGAAGAAGACAGTACGGAGAAAACAGTGGAGAGAAGAAGACAGTACGGAGAAAACAGTGTAGAGAGAAGACAGTATGGAGAAAACAGTGGAGAGAAGACAGTTCGGAGAAGACAGTACGGAGAAAACAGTGGAGAGAAGAAGACAGTACGGAGAAAGCAGTGGATAGAAGAAGACAGTACAGAGAAAGCAGTGGAGAGAAGAAGACACTACAGAGAAAACAGTGGAGAGAAGAAGACAGTACCGAGAAAACAGTGGAGAAAAGAAGACAGTACCGAGAATCAGTGGAAAGAACAAGAAAGTACCGAGGTGCAGAGAAGAAGACAGTACGGAGAAAACAACGGAGAGAAGAGGACAGTACGGAGAAAACAGGGGAGAGAAGAAGATGTAGTGCCCTGAAGCTGGGAGCACTTTGAAATTTGGACATTTGTCTATTTTCCCTATGCAAAGTTAAAACGTCTTAATTTATTTCACCTAAAAGGGTTAACGTGCACTCTTTAATAACTGCATTTTATATGTGTTTTGATATATATTCTGTTCATTATCACTGTACTTAAATGGATATGTGGAAAGGGTTAAATGAATACTGAGAGACTCTTAGGGCTTGGACTATGAAGCTGGTAATTTTCCACAGCTCCTCAGCATCAAACTTCTTCTGCCCAGGAGGAGACTGGAGAAGCCAGCCCAATGCCTACGTTTCCACCCTTTGGAATTCTACCATCCATATGTTAGACCGACTGTACGAACAGAGAAAGGCCATAAAAGATTTTTTAATGATCCAATCGGACAGGAGTACTTCCCTGTGTAACTTCGATGTCAGCCAGTGGCAGCTCATGTGTGACACCTGCCGGTTGCTCGTGCCCTTTGAGGAGGCCACTTTATTTGACAGTCACCAGGACTACGGGATGAACAACATCATTCCACTCATTCATATGCTGGAAAAGATGCTGTTAAATCTGGCTGGTCAGAGGACAGGAGATGTGGCGACTACATCTCATGGCCACATGAGCCCTGTGGGGGCTGAACTAGAGGGGGAGGAGGACATTGGAGCACAAAGAATGACTAGAGAAATGGGTAGTTTCTCTTCCCAGGTAACAGGAGAGGTGGAGCAGGAGCAGCCAGCGGAGCTACGGGGTGTTGAGGAGGAGGAGGCAGGGGACCCAGACACACCGTGGCAGTATGCAGTGGAGATGGAGGCAGGGAGTCACTCCGAGTCACTTGCGCAAATGGCCCGATGCATGCTCACTTGCTTATGTAGTGACAGTCGAATTGTCACCATTCGGCAGAAGGATGACTACTGGCTCTCCACCCTATTAGACCCTCGCTACCGGTCCAAAATGAGGGCCTTATGTACACTCGCCGAGAGGGAGGACAAACTGAACTACTATAGAGACATCCTATGTAGTCAGTTGACCACTGCCTATCTGCGCCATCATCCTTCCTCTCGCAGGTCTGACTGGGGGGGGGGGCTCTGTGCTCACGTTCCACTGCTATGGCTGCTGGGGGGGTAGGGGTGGCAGTAGCAGTACCAGCTCCATCAGCAGCAGCCTGAGTCTAGAGTCGCTGATGAGCAGCTTTCTTGACCCGCATAGGGAAGAAACTATTCACCAGTAGCATCAGCTAGACCTGGAGGAGGACCGGAAACAGCAGGTGGTGCCATACTTGGACAGCACCCTGCCACCTGTCATAGAAGATCCGCTGGACTACTGGGCAGCCAAACTAGATTTGTGGCCACAATTGACCGAGTTTGCGCTGAAAAAGCTGTCCTGCCCGGCCTGTAGTGTGGCATCAGAGCGGGTGTTTAGTGCAGCGGGGGCTATAGTTACACCAAGGAGAACTGGCCTGTCCACCCAAAATGTGGAGAGACTCACCTTTGTCAAGATGAATCAGGCGTGAATCAGCCAGGATTCCAACTACCAACGCCTGATGCGTCAGATTAGATAATTAATGCTGTTTTTTGACTGCTTCTTCTGGCTACCTGCCTCACCAAATACTCTGATGCTGCCACCCACCTGATGCCACACATCTCATGCTTCTTCCTACACCCACCATCGTCAGCGGGTAGTGCTATTGCCACCCACCTCCCCCACACTGTCGTTGTGCAACTCTATAGTCTGCTGATGCTGTTTCTGCCTCCATAATGTCATCATACTATTCTGTAGTCTGTCCATGCTGCTGTTGCTGCTACTACTACTACTACTACTGCCTCCATAATCTGTTGCCTTGAAATTGTACTTACTGACATGTTATATTTGGTTGGTGGGACTGTGACTCGGAAATTAAACTTACAGACATTTGATATTTTGGTGACACAGAAATTGTACTTAGTGACATGTGATATTTGCTCACTGGGACTGTCACTCGGAAATTGTACTTACAGACATTTGATATTTGCTCGGTGGACCTCTGACTCGGAAATTAAACTTACAGACATTTGAGATTTTGGTGACATGGAAATTGCACTTACTGACGTGATATTTGCTCAGTGGGCCTGTGGCTCGGAAATTGTACTTACTGACACTTTCAATCTTGTTGGACCACTCTGTGACCTCCTAATTCTGCTACTACATTTGCTCCCACTTCCACACTCTGTCCACTCTGTGCCACTGTGTGGCCACATAATGCTACAGCTACTGCCACTGCCTCCTCTTCACTGTTGTCGTGCCACTTTGTCAGACCTTCTACAGTCTCAGGCAGGTCAATTTGACAATGGTTGACACTTGTTCTACGTCAGTTCCTCTTGCACAGACATTAGTGGTCATGAGAACTTTTACCTTCCCATCTCTGTCGTCGTACCACCCTGACCTCAAAATTCTACTCCTGCTGCCACTTCCACACTCTGTCATTGTGCCACTATGTGGCCTCAAAATTCTACTGCTGCTGCCGCCACTTCCACGGTCTGTCATTGTGCCACTCCGTGGCCTCAAAATTCTAATACTACTGCTGCCACTTGCACACTGTGCAGGTCAAACTTGACAACAGTTGACACTTGGTCTACATCAATTCCTCGGACACAGACATTAGTGGTGATGAGAAATTTTCCCTTCCCATCTCTGTCATCGTGCCACTCTGGCCTCATAACCTCGTCATGCCACTCCAGCCTGATGTCATATTTCTGCCACTACGGTTGCTGCCATTTGCCCACCTTGCAGTTGTGCCACTGTGTGGCCTCATAATGCTACAGCTGCTGCCACTGCCACCTATATGCTGTCGTTGTGTGACTTCATAATTGTGCACGACTGTCATTTGCAGTTTTTGCATTGGGCCTGTCTGTGACTGCAAAATTCTACTGACTGACGTTTTCATTTTTGTTGGGCCACTTTGTCATTGTGTCACTGTGTAACTTCATAATTCTTCATTACTGTAATTTGCAGTCTTTGCATTGGGCCGGTCTGTGACTGCAAAATTCTACTGACTGACATTTTCATTCTTGTTGGGACACTCTGTCGTTGTGTCACTGTGTGACTTCATAATTCTTCATTACTGTAATTTGCAGTCTTTGCATTGGGCCTGTCTGTGACTGCAAAATTCTACTGACTGACGTTTTCATTCTTGTCGGGCCACTCTGTCCTTGTGCCACTCTTTGGTCTCCTGATGCTGCTACTGCTGCTGCCACTTCCACACCATCGTCGTGCCACTCTGTGATCTCCTGATGGTACAGCTGCTGTCACTGCCTCCTCTACACTATCGTCGTACCACTCTGTTGTCCCTTGATGCTATATCTGCTGCCAATGCCTCTTATACACTGTCGTTGTGCCATTCTGTGGTCTCCTGATACTGCCATCTTCACACTGTCTGGGGGGGGGGCTCTGCTAGTTTAAGCGTGTAAGAGAACATATTCTATGTGGAATCAGTGAATTTGTGTAAAAGGAGTGCGCTCTTTGGCGCTCTAGTAGGATCTTGGTCCTCTGCATGGTTCTTTATAGCTGGCGCTAACATTGACCTGTAAGGCTGAGTTCACACTTGAGTAATTTGGTCAGTTTTGGCCCAATAACTGCCCAAATACGTAAAGTGTGCAGAGATTCTAAGAGCAGCGCCTGTTATCTGCGTGTCATACTGGCTCACAGTATTGTTTCACTACCACAGCAGACTCCTTATGCATGTTACTGCAAAGTGTTCTACACCATTATACAGGCTCTTTGCAGCCTGGAAGTAGCCGTTCTTTAATGCAATTTGCCACAAATTTATTCGGATCGAACCAAACCTTTTCAGAAAATTTAGCGAACCAACCAAATCGAATTTTTGAAAAATTTGCTCATCTCTAGTCGCTACGCAAGCAACCGAGCATACACTGGACCATTTGCGCAAGAGACTTGAAGCAGTGGAATGATGTTGTTCATCCTGTAGTCCTGGAGACTGACAAATGAAGTAGCTTCCTTAAAGGGCCTGAGCAAATGGCAGGTGTCACGGATGAGCTGCCACTTGCTAATGTCACTGCCTCCATCTCTACTACATACTGCCACAATGTGTCAGGGTCATCTGCCTGGTCTTCCTAATCGCCATCTAGCTCCTCCTCTCCTTTCATTTGTGTGGAAAAAACACCTATTTCTGTATACATTGCTTGTGCGTGAATGTAATCCTCCTCCTCATGTGTGAGATGTGCCACGTTTCCTGTCCCCTGGCCAGCAAGATTTAGCAGCATCTGTTCCAGGACAAGATGCAGTGGAATAATTTTGTTCATCCAGTAGTGCAGTGTAAGAGTGGCTCAAGTGCATGCACAATTGCAGATGGGTGGAAGACATCAAAAAACGCTTTTCAACCAGATTACACACATGTGCCATGCAGGGTACATGGCTCAGCCCTCCTTAACGCAGCACAGACACAATCTTCTTTCCGTTGACAGTGACCATGGTTCCGATTTTAAGTTGGCGAGGAGACATCCAGGATTCAATATCTTCATGGAGGACACAGAGCAGTTCCTCCCCTGTGTGTCTCCGTTCGCCCAGAGCAAACTACTTGCAAAACAGCATGACACCGCCATGCCCTGCACATGTGGTGTCCTGTAGTGGGCCTGCAGTGGAGGCTTAGGTGGAGGATGAGGAGGCAGCGTAGGACATTGGTGTAGGACTCACAGCTTGAGAACGTCGAGGCAGCAGGAACCACATTTACCCAGTGGGCTGTAAAGGACATATATTGTCCTTGACAGTAGGTACAGCTCCTCATGTCCGCGCTTACGTAAACTTTAGCAGACATCTACAGGCTCAAGGACTAACTCACCTTATGTTCAACATACGTGTACAGGGTTCATACTGCTGTTTTGAAGTAATAATGGCTTGGGACTCTCCACCTTGGCTTGACACAAGCCATCAGTTCTCTGAAAGGTGCATAGTCCACCACAGGGAAAGATAGGAACTGTAGTACCAGCAACTGGGCCAGGAGCATGTTCAGTTTCTGCACCATTAGATGAGCACACGCATACTGTGCCACTGTGATCGATTGCTGACAAAATTAGTGATGAGTAGTAGTAGGAGGAGGAGTATCAGGACCAGTAGATGATGGGAAGGAAAGACAGCTCCATTCTGCTAAGGTGGTGGAGCTTTGACTGGAGAATAGGTGCGGGCCACTGGGTGATGCAGCAGTTGCTGTGTCAGGATGAACCACTACATTAGCGCCACAGTTTTCCCAGGCCACTTTATGGTGACGCGGTATGTATTGACACAGGGCCGTGGTGCAAAAATTGCCACCCTGGCCAGGCTTCACCTTCTGCCCACATAATCTGCAAATGGCCATGCTTGACATCCTCCCGTGGCTCGATGAAAAATTGCCACACCGTTGAGTATATCATTTTCCCCCCACCCCTCCATGCTGACTGCCTGCTACTGCTGCCTCCATGAACCCCTGCACCACCATTTCTTTCTGGACAGGTAGACTCCTGCGTAGTGGACGGACTACCCTAGGCATGTTTGGCTCCCAACCTTCCACTGATGCCACCCTTTTGACTCATGACCACGCTGCCTCAGTCACTACCTCACAAGCAAAGTGGTACCCTATTCTACTAGTGATGACTAAGCCCCCTCTCAAACGGCTCCCATGTGCGATCGGCCACATTTTCATTGGCTACTGTCTATACGTCACTGATGTCAACCTCACCAGTCTCAGGGCCATGTGCCTGACTGCTCGCAACACCAGCTCCCACACAACTCTCATCGTTGCCAGTTGCCCACCTACCAGAGGTATCAGCATATCTCACCTCCAGATCTTGGCTGGGCAGTTGTAGCTGGAACCCTGCTGACAGCATACAATACTTCTTGAGCTAAAGGAACAGAAAATGACAGAGGCAGGTTGGGGACCGGTAGGGACACAGAACTTGTTCCCGTGCCATGCCAACTAAGCATGGCATCAGAGGAACCCACCGACTCCGGGCTGCGATGAAGTAGAAGATTGATTCAGCCATTCAAGGGCAACTGGGTTGTTGGTCAAAACATGACAGCTAGATGACACTGGCAGCTCTGGCCTGTCGCTATGACTGCTGCTACCACCTTCCCTTCCTCTGCTGCTACTTCTGCCTGCTCCAGAGACATTTTTGCCACTGCCTGTTCCCCTAAGAAGGGCCTGTCTACTGTCTGTCCGACATACTGTAAATTAAAAGAAACTGCAAAGGTAAAAAAGCAATAGTATCAGACTGCAGTCTCACCACAGAATCAAGGAGGAATGGATGTACTTATATAGAAAATAATTACATCCCAATGCCGTCGACCAAGCAGGATGAGGCTTTTTATAGGGCTGTGATATCACAGGGGTTGGCTAGCTGCTGATTGACTGGCTCGTTCCTGGCCTTCTTCTTTGTTCTAACATGTGCAGTAGCCATTTTAGAAAAAATGTGATTTGTTATCACGAAGCACAAGGAAATTCAACTTCGGGACAAATAAATTTTTTCCTGAAATTCGTATTGAATTCCACTTTGTCAATTTCGATTTGCTCATCTCTAGTAGGAATCATACCATTAACTACAAGCATTGGCGTACATCACATACCATGTGCTAGCATCTTAGTCTATATTACAAATAGAGCAACCACTGCAGTTTGTACTGACACTCTGTTTTTTTTTACATTCATTTTTGGTGTAGAAATCTCACCACTCACAATTAGTCAAGAAAAATATATACTACTTATTGGTTAACATCTACCATTCATAATCCGGGTTATATTCCTGTTTATTTCGATGGCTACAAGGCTCTGTATACATTTATATTTGATATGCATTCTATATTGATTTTGTGTAGATGCTTGTGTAGCTAGATTTAGATTTCATGTTACTACACTACCGTTCAAAAGCACAGTTTTTTTCAATGAACATAACATTAAATTAATCAGAAATACACTCTATATATTGTTAATGTGGTAAATGAGTATTGTAGCTGGAAAAGTCTGGTTTTTAATGCAATATCTACATAGGTGTATAGAGAACCATTTCCAGCAACCATCACTCCAGTGTTCTAATGGTACATTGCGTTGGCTAACTGTGTAAGAAGCCTAATGGATGTTTAGAAAACCCTTGAAAACCCTTGTGCAAGTATGTTAGCACAGCTGTAAACAGTTTTTTCTGGTTAGAGAAGCTATACAACTGATTTTCCTTTGAGCTAGTTGAGAATCTGGAGCATTACATTTGTGGGTTACATTAAAATCTCAAAATGGCCAGAAAAAGAGAACGTTCATGTGAAACTCAACAGTCTATTCTTGTTCTTAGAAATCAAGGCTATTCCATGTGAGAAATTGCCAAGAAACTGAAGATTTCCTACCCGCAAAACACCAGTGTCAACATTTACAGTGAAGAGGCAACTCCGGGATGCTGGCCTTCAGGGCAGAGTGGCAAAGAAAAAGCCATATCTGAGACTGGCTAATAAAAGGAAAAGATTAATATGGGCAAAAGAAGACAGACATTGGACAGAGGAAGATTGGAAAAACAGTATTATGGACAGACAAATCGAAGATTGAGGTGTTTGGATCACACAGAAGAAGAACTGAAAAGATGCTGGAAGAGCCTGCCGCCATCTGTCAGCATGGTGGAGGTAATGTGATGGTCTGGGGTTGCTTTGGTGCTGGTAAAGTGGGAGATTTGTACAAGGTAAAAGGGATTTAGAATAAAGAAGGCTATCACTCCATTTTGTAACGCCATGCCATACCCTGTGGACAGCGCTTGACAGAGCCAATTTCCTCCTACAACAGGACAATGTCCCAAAGCACACCTCCAAATTATGCAAGAACAAATTAGGGAAGAAGCAGGCAGCTGGTATTCTATCTTTAATGGAGTGGGCAGCGCAGTCACCAGATCTCAACCCCATCGAGCTGTTGTGGGAGTAGCTTGACCGTATGGTACGCAAAAAGTGCCCATCAATTAACAGCAAGAATGCCAAAGGTCTGAAATACTCTAATTGCTGCAAATGGAGCATTCTTTGACAAAAGCAAAGTTTGAAGGAGAAAATGATTATTTCAAATAAAAATCATTATTTCTAACCTTGACAATACTCTTGACTATATTTTCTATTCAGTTTGCAACTCATTTTATAAATAAGAGTGTGAGTTTTCATGCAAAACACAAAATTGTCTGGGTGACCCCAAACTTTTGAACGGTAGTGTATATACCTTATGGAGTCTAGTCACGTGCTGTTATGGAACCATGACTTATTATATATAATATATATAAAAGTTTGGACACACCTTCTCATTCAAAGAGTTTTCTGTAATTTCATGACTATGAAAATTGTAGATTCACACTGAAGGCCTCAAAACTATGAATTAACACATGTGGAATTATATACTTAACAAAAAAGTGTGAAACAACTGAAAATATGTCTTATATTCTAGGTTCTTCAAAGTAGCCACCTTTTGCTTTGATTACTGCTTTGCACACTCTTGGCATTCTCTTGATAAGCTTCAAGAGGTAGTCACCTGAAATAGTATTCCAACAGTCTTGAAGGAGTTCCCAGAGATGCTTAGCACTTGTTGGCCCTTTTGCCTTCACTCTGCGGTCTGGTGACTGTGGAGGCCAGGTCATCTGGCGTAGCACCCCATCACTCTCCTTTTTGGTCAAATAGCCCTTACACAGCCTGGAGGTGTGTTTGGGGTCATTGTCCTGTTGATAAATAAATGATGGTCCAACTAAACGCAAACCGGATGGAAGATGGCAAGATGCTGTGGTAGACATGCTGGTTTAGTATGCCTTCAATTTTGAATAAATCCCCAACAGTGTCACCAGCAAAGCACCCCCACACCATCACACCTCCTCTTCCATGCTTCACGGTGGGAACCAGGCATGTAGAGTCCATCCGTTCACCTTTTCTGCGTCGCACAAAGACACGGTGGTTGGAACCAAAGATCTCAAATTTGGACTCATCAGACCAAAGCACAGATTTCCACTGGTCTAATGTCCATTCCTTGTGTTCTTTAGCCCAAACAAGTCTCTTCTGCTTGTTGCCTGTCCTTAGCAGTGGTTTCCACCATGAAGACCTGCTGCACACAGTCTCCTCTTAACAGTTGTTGTAGAGATGTGTCTGCTGCTAGAACTCTGTGTGGCATTGACCTGGTCTCTAATCTGAGCTGCTGTTAACCTGCGATTTCTGAGGCTGGTGACTCGGATGAAATTATCCTCCGCAGCAGAGGTGACTCTTGGTCTTCCTTTCCTGGGGCGGTCCTCATGTCAGCCAGTTTCTTTGTAGCGCTTGATGGTTTTTGCGACTGCACTTGGGGGCACTTTCAAAGTTTTCCCAATTTTTCGGACTGACTGACCTTCATTTCTTAAAGTAATGACGGCCACTCGTTTTTCTTTACTTAGCTGCTTTTTTCTTGCCATAATACAAACTCTAACAGTCTATTCAGTAGGACTATCAGCTGTGTATCCACCTGACTTCTGCCCAAACACATCTCATGGTCCCAACCCCATTTATA